>JAJEJO010004385.1:133719-231169 GCA_020662805.1 Glaucomys volans
TTAGATACTTTTAAGTTGTATATGTAATAGTGGTCGCCTCTGAGAAGTGGGACCTGGTGAATTAAAATGGACAACTCTACTTCTCTGTACTGTTTCACTTATTTCCATGATTATTTGACTTATGAATTTTTTAAAAACTAGCTCAACTATATTTAATTTTTTAAAAGAACAAATGGCAAATGAGTTAAGAAAAAGTTAGAATTCTCCTGGGTGCCCAGCTTCTTCCCCTTACTCTGCACACTCCCTAGGCCTGTTCAGCAGTTCCCATGTGCTCAGTTCCCATGTGTTCAGTGATTGAATCACATTGTACTTGGTGATTCAAACCTGACTGCTGTTCCACCATTCCCCAGACCTCCTGGAGTCAGACAACTCCAGTCAATCCTGGTGTCCTTCTTTCCTTCATCATTCCCATCTATTGATTCTACCCCAAAAGTATCAATCACATCCTTTTCTTCTCTTTCCTTCCAAAGGCATAGTCTGTGTTATTTTCTCACCTATAATATTAAGGTACCTTATAACTGGTTCCTGAGTCTCCCATTTCTCCTCCTGTATAGTGTTTGGTGTCATCAGAGGTACCTCAAAACCCTCTTAACTGTTGTCTACATACTAGCTGTTGAACAAAATTTTCATCTATTTAATTATTTGTTGTTAGTAAATAGGTATTGACCACCTGTGATGTGCCCAGCACAATGGTGAGCTCTCAGGATATAATCCTGAGTAGAAGTAGATTGGCCCTGCTCTCCTGAGGTTTCCAGTCTGGATCCTCACATGACAAGGTCCTATTCAGCCTGCATCAGACTCAGCTCTCATCACTTTCCTCACCCTTCAAGGTCCTCTGTTCAGATTCATCAGTGTGTCTTTTTTTTTTTTTTTTTTCCAGTTGTCAATGGACCTTTATTTAATTAATTTATTTCTCTGTGGTGCTGAGAATTAAACCCAGTGCCTCACACATACTAGGCGAGTTCTCTACCACTGAGCCACAACCCCAGCATGTGTCTTAATGTGTGGTCTGTAGTGTGTCTTAATGTGTGGTCTGTAGATATGGATCAGAATCTCAGGACTCAGAGCTGAGAAAGCTGTTTTTAACCTGTGCACCCTAGTCACTGTTAATCCTTACATTACAGTGTTTTCACATTAGCATACCATGGTTCATGCAGTTCCCCCACCAGGAATGGTCTGCTCCCTCCCTCTCTTGTCCTTTGCAGTTTCCATTTTTGCTTGACAAACTCCTATTAATCCTTCAAGTTTATGCTCAAAGTCATCTCTTTTCTTTATTCTTTTTTAACCATTCTCTTCTGTGCCTATGGAAACACCAACTCTTAAGTGATTTAAAAAGTAAAATAATTTATCATCTTGTATAACAAAGAGTCCAGAGGTAGGACAAGTGTCAGGATTGACTGATACAAGACTTTGAGTGGTGAGTGCATGTAAAGGCTTGGGACATGATTGTAGACTTTATAAACTCTGTACACTTACTCTATACTAAACTTATTTTATTTTATTTTATTTTTTTGGTACTGCAGATTGAAGCCTGGGGCACTCGGCCACTGAGCCACATCCCCAGCCCTATTTTGTATTTTATTTAGAGACAGGGTCTCACTGAGTTGCTTAGGACCTCGCTAAGTTGCTGAGGCTGGCTTTGAACTCATGATCCTCCTGCCTCAGCCTCCCAAGTGCTGGGATTACAGGTGTGCGCCACCGCGCCCGTCCTAAACTTATTTTTTAAATATTTTTTCTTAAGCAGGGTAAAGCTTGGTGGTAGAACACACATGCTTATTATGTGTGAGGCCTTGAGTTCAATCCCCAACATTAAAAAATAGAAATAAAAAGTACTTTTCTTCTATAATAAATTAACCTTACCTTAACTATAACTTTTTTTCTTATCATCTTTCCCAGATTGCTATAAAACTTTTTTACTTTAACATTTTTACTTTTTGAGCTTAACACATATATTGTATAGCTGTATTAAAAATATTTTTCTGGGGACTGGGGTTGTGGCTCAGTGGTAGAGCACTTACCTAGCATGTATGAGGCCCTGGGTTCGATCCTCAGCACCACATGAAAATAAATCAACAAAATACAGGTACTGTGTCCATCTACAACTAAAAAATTTAAAAATATATATATTTTTTTATGGGCAGGGTTTTAGCTCAGTTGGTAGAGTGCTTGCCTCACATACACAAGGCCTTGGGTTTAATCTCCAGTACCACGTAAAAAAATAAATAAATAAAAATAAAAATATTTTTCTCCATATTCTTATTCTGTAATTTTTTTCTATTTTTAAACTTTTTAAGATTTTGTATTAAAAACTACTATATGAACATATCTGTTACCCTAGGCTGTTTTCCACCTTCACATCTTGTCCCACTAGAAGTACTTAGGAGCAGTAACACAGGGAGCTATCCTTTTTTATGAGAGCAAGACCTTCTGGAATGCCTTCTGAGGGGCCTGCCTGAGGCTGTTTTACAGTTAACATTTTTTTCTTTATAAGTAGGAGTCCAGTTCCAAAATAACACTAAAAGGTATACTAGGTTAAATATATAGACCAGTAATATAGTCATTTATTATCAAGCATTCCGTACTGTACATAATAATATATGCTATACCTTATATGACAATGCCATAGATTTGTGGAGATCTGAATCACCACAAACATGGAACATGGCACTATGATGGATATTATGTTAGCTGTCATGTCATTAGGGGATAGGAATATTTCAGCTCCAATGTAATGTTAGAGGACCACCATCATATTTGCCATCAGATATGTATGTTGTTGACTGAAGCATTGTTAAGTGGTACATGACTATAGGTTGTTCTCTCTTAAGAGGGAAGCTTGACAATTTTCACGTCATGTTCTTTGTGTACATATCTGAAACTGAGTAAAACAAAGCAGCTTTTAAGGGTATTACTCCCCGCATTCACTATAACAACACAAGAGAGTACAATCTAAGTCTTAAATCTTGCACACTAGCTCTTTGATCTTGGGTGTGTTCTGAGACTAGGTGTACTCCCCTTAAAATGAAGTTAGTAATGGGCTGGGGATGTAGCTCAGTGGTAGAGTACTTGCCTGTTATGCACAAGGCCCTGGGTTCAATCCCTAGTACCACAAAAAAGCAGCAGCAGCAGCTAATAGCTCCTGCCTTGGGTGGTTATTATGAACATGAAATAAAATAATGCATGAGCATTTCTGGGTATACAGCATATAGAAAATAGTTCAGACGCTGGGCGTGGTGGCGCACGCCTGTAATCCAAGCAATTTGGGAGGCTGAGTCAGGAGGATCGCCAGTTCAAAGTCAGCCTCAGCAACTTAGCGAGGCCCTAAGCAACTCAGTGAGACCCTGTCTCTAAATAAAATACAAAATAGGGCTGGGGATGTGGCTCAGTGGCCGAGTGTCCCTTAGTTCAATCCCTGGTTCAAAAAAAAAAGAAGAAAATAGTTTGGTGGCATGCTTTTTCACTTAGCTATCTATCATGAACATTTTCCATATTGACAGACCTATACCAACATTATTTTAACAGCTATCTAATGCTGATTCTGTTTAATAGTTAACATCATTCACTCTTGAGCGCCTCTGGTGGGGTTTTTCTCTGCATACGCATTTCATTAGTGCTGTACAGTTTCCTGCTGACTGCATGCCTCACCACCCAGGGGCCTTTCGTTCCACAGGTGTTAACGGTTTGAGGATGCTGGGGATTCTCCACGATGCAGTTGTATTCCTGATTGAGCAGCTATCTGGTGCCAAGCACTGTCGGAATTATAAATTCCGTTTCCATAAACCTGAGGAGGCCAATGAACCCCCGTTGAACCCTCATGGCTCAGCCAGGGCTGAAGTCCACCTAAGGCAAGTTTCATTCTTCTGTGGAAAGTCTGGAGTTATGATTTTATTATCTAATGATATAATTATTTTCCCATGCACTCTTTGAGATTTCCAGTGATGATGCCACTGTCTTACATACTACTTTTTAAAGCATTTCTCTAAATGTTTTAATCTTTTGACTCCAGGAAGTCAGCATTTGACATGTTTAACTTCCTGGCTTCTAAACATCGACAGCCTCCTGAATACAACCCCAACGATGAGGAAGAGGAAGAGGTACAGCTGAAGTCAGCTCGGTAAGTCTTACTTACATGGAGAGGGTCATTAAAAGTACCCTTCTTTCCTTTTACCCCAGCATTTCAGGGCACTATGTACTTTTGCATGGATTACAATTTCCTGGATACATTGAAGAAGACTGATATATAGTTTGCATTGAAGTAGTAGTAGGAAGCTGGTAAAGAAAGGCATATAAGTTGGAAGAAATTTAATATTTATAAGGTACATATTTTCTTTCTTTCTAGAAGCATATTTTCTTTATAGTCTGTGCTGTCAGTTTTGGGTGTATCACCATAGTCATCATGGTCAGAAAGTACTGTTGTATATATTTAAAATGCGCCTCAACCAGGCATGGTAGTGCATGCCTGTAATCCTAGTGTCTTGGGAGGCTGAGGCAGGAGGATTGCAAGTTCCAGGCCGGCCTCAGCAACTTGGCAAGACCCTGTCTCAAAACAAGAAATAGAAAGAGCTGGGGATGGGACTCAGTGGTAAAGCCCCTCTGGGTTTGATTCCCAGTACCAAAAAATGAGGGCTCATTTAATAAGGCATTTGTTATGCTTGCACTGACCAACCAGTGTACTCATATTCTCTAGGATACTTCAATTCAAGATTGAAAACATTATTTCCTAAAGAGAATTAATTAATAATATGCCTTATCTTTTAGGAGAGCAACTAGCATGGATCTGCCAATGCCCATGCGTTTCCGGCACTTAAAAAAGACTTCTAAGGAGGCAGTTGGTGTCTACAGGTATGGCTAAAATCCTAGAAAGAATTACAGAAAACTGCCAGGCGTGGTGGCGCACGCCTGTAATCCCAGCACTTGGAAGGCTGAGGCAGGAGGATCACGAGTTCAAAACCAGCCTCGGCAACTTAGCGAGGCCCTAAGCAACTCAGTGAGACCCTGTCTCTAAATAAAATACAAAATAGGGCTGGGAATGTGGCTCAGTGGTGGAGTGCCCCAGGGTTAAATCCCCAGTACCAAAAAAAAAAAAAGAATTACAGAAAACTAATAAAGTTTTCTAAAATGAAGAGGATCAAATGTTTCTTCATTCAGTGAGGGTTTTATAGACATTTTTAACTAGACCTGATATCCTGGAATCCGGCACTCCTTGTATTGAACATAATAAACATTAAACTGCTGCTACTTCTAGTGGGGTACAAAATGGAGACATTTTTAGTCTTTAGCCATCCATCGAAACAGTTAATATACACAAATCAGGTGGGGTCCAGATCTTTTTATTTCCTCTCAAGTGTCTGTCCTTCCTGGAAAACTAACAGGTCTAGAGTACCCATTTGTTTGTTCATACATCATAGTTAACCTTACTTGAAGCTCTGTGCCTGCTCTTTGTTCCACCTTCTGTCCTAGGTCTCCCATCCATGGCCGGGGGCTTTTCTGCAAAAGAAATATTGATGCAGGTGAGATGGTGATTGAGTATGCTGGTAACGTCATCCGCTCCATCCAGACTGATAAGCGGGAGAAGTATTACGACAGCAAGGTGGGGCTCCCATGGATACTTCCTCAGTTCTTTGTTTTGCTGTAGAAAGGCACTGTATACATAAGAAATACTGTATGCTCTCAATTCAGAGACCTTTTTTTTAAGTTGTTGATGGACCTTTATTTTTATTTATTTTTATATGATGCTGAGACTCGAACCCAGTGCCTCACACATGCTAGGCAAGTGCTCTACCACTGCGCCACAACCCCAGCCCCTCAGAGGCTTTTTATAAATATTTTACCTTTTTTTTTTTTTTGGTTCTTTTTAATTATACATGACAGTAGAACCCATTTTGATATAATTACACAGCAGGGAATATATCTTTTTTTTCACAGTGTAGATTCACACGATTCATGTAATCTTACATATACATAGGGTAATACTGTCTGTCTCAGTCTATCTTTCCTTCCCCCACCCTCTCCCATCCCATTTTCCTCTACATCATCCATACTTCCTCCATTCTTTTCTTATCTCCCCCATAACTCACTCCTCTCCCATTATGTATCAGCATCCACTGATCAGAGAAAACATTCGGCCTTTGGTTTTTTGGGCTTGGCTTATTTCACTTAGCCTGATATTCTCCAGCTCCACCCAGTTACCAGCAAATGCCATAGTTTTATTCTTCTTTATGGCTGAGTAATATTCCATTGTGTATATATACCACAGTTTCTTTATCCATTCTTCAATTGAAGGGCATCTAGGTTGGTTCCACAATCTAGCAATTGTGAATTGAGCAACTATGAACATAGATGTGTGAACATCCCTATACTTTGCTGATTTTAAGTCCTTTGGGTATAAACTGAGGAGTGGGATAGCTAGGTCAAATGATGGGTCCATTCCAAGTTTTTTGAGGAATCTCCATATTGCTTTCCAGAGTGGTTGCACCAATTTGCAACTCCACCAGCAATGTACGAGTGTGCCTTTTTCCCCACATCCACGTCAACACTTATTATTACTTGTATTCCTGATAATAGCCATTCTAATTGGAGTTAGATGAAATCTTAGGGTGGTTTTAATTTGCATTTCTCTAATTACTAGAGATGATGAGCACTGTTTTATATATTTGTTGATCACCTGTATATCATCTTCTGTGAAGTGTCTGCCCAGTTCCTTAGCCCATTTATTGATTGGGTTCTTCGTATTTTTGGTGTAAAGTTTTGTAAGTCCTTTATAAATTTTGGAGATCAGTGCTCTGTCAAAGATTTTTTTAAGAAACATTTTAAGCCTCTGAAACTTATAATGGGCCCTATAAAAGTTCAGAATTCACTTTAAGGATTAGTACACAAAGATTCTCTCTGAATATTTGTCTGAGTGGATCCCAGAATTAAAAGCACATAGTTAGGTGGACACAGTGGCATGCACCTGTAATCACAACAATTCAGGAAGCTGAGCAGGAGGATTGCAAGTTTGAGGCCAGCCAGGACAAATTAGCAAGACCCCGTCCCAAAATAAAAATTGCCAGGGATGTAGCTCAGTGGTAGAGTACCCACTGGGTTCAATCTCCAGTACTGGGGGTTGGAGAGCACATAGCTACATGAGTTTAGTTACTCATTCCTGTGAAGACATTAAGAATGCTCTAGTCTAGTGTCTGGGGACCCCTCCTGGAAGTATTGAAGAGTAGAAAGAGGGAGAAATCTGGAAAAGTTAGTAGAAGAAACTGCTCATCAGTAGCTATGGCTACTAATGTTAGAAGAAGGTTTAGAAATGTTCTTAAACTAAGCTATAAAAAATAACAAATTCATCCCTGGCACAGTGGCACACATCCATAATGCCAGTGACTCAGGAGGCTGAGGCAAGAGGATTACAAGTTCAAGGTCAACCTCAGCAACTTAGACTGTGTCTCAAAATAAATTTAAAAGGGCTGGGATGTAGCTCAGTAGTAGACCACCCTAGGTTCAATTCACAGTACCACAAAAAAGGAAAGAAAAAAGAGAGAAAAGGACTGGGAATGTAGCTCAGTAGCAAGAATGCTTGCCTAGCATGTGCAAAACTTTGGGTTCAATCCAGCCACCAAAAATAAATAAATAAGATACCAAATTCTTCTCTCTCCTATATGTATAGGGCATTGGTTGCTACATGTTCCGAATTGATGACTCAGAGGTAGTGGATGCCACCATGCATGGAAATGCTGCACGCTTCATCAACCACTCATGTGAGCCTAACTGCTACTCTCGGGTCATCAACATTGATGGGCAGAAGCACATTGTCATCTTTGCCATGCGTAAGATCTACCGTGGAGAGGAACTCACTTATGACTATAAGTTCCCCATTGAGGATGCCAGCAACAAGCTGCCCTGCAACTGTGGCGCCAAGAAATGCCGGAAGTTCCTAAACTAAAGCTGCTCTTCTCCCCCTGTGCTGGAGTCCTAAGACCCAGGGCCATCCAAAGCAATGCTAAGGCCTTTTCCAGCATCTAGGAGCTCCAGGATTTGAGCGGGCACAATTGAGGGGCCTCCATGATGGCTTAACACCCTTATGTCCCATATTCACATCATATATGTGATCATAGTCCTGGGGAAGAGATGAGGTCTTAAAGAAAAGATCCAAGATTGGTTTTTTCCTGGGACCCCCTGTTTGCTATTAAAAGTAGGAAACAGGTTCTTGGGGGGTTTTGTCTGGAAAGAGCCTACAGAGGGTTAGTTAATGTGGTAGATGGGGCCTGAGCATCTCAGAGTTGTCATCCTCATCTTGGCCCTTTCCCAAGCACTATAAGTGAGGGGTCAGGCAAGATCCCAGATGCAGGGCTAGTTGGATCCCTAATAGTTTGCCAGTTAGGCCCCACCTGTGGCCATCTATTGAACAAACAGAGGAGGTCTGGTGATTTTTCCCTACTATTCCTCCCACTTAAGAGTTCACTTCCAGTTGGGAGACAAGATTCCTAGCACCTCTGGTGTCAAAAGGCTGTCTTGGGGTTGTGCCAATTAATTACCAAACATTCAGCCTGTGGGCTTTAAGTGGGAGTGTTACCCCAGTGAGCCTTATCTCAGCCAATTACCTTTCTTGACAGTAGGAGCGGCTTCCCTCTACTATTCCTTCTCTTCACTCCACTTTCTTCCTTTTCCCTGCCCTTCATCCCACTGCTTTCCATTTCTTTCTGGGTGGTAGGGGAGATTGACTCCCTGCTCAAGGACACTCCCTGTTGGGCGTAGGATGTGCCTACAAAAAGTTCCCTGAGCCTATAAGCACTCCAGGTGGGGAAGTGGACAGGAGCCATTGGCCATAACCAGACAGAATTTGGAAAAGTTTTCATAAAACTCCAGAGAGTTTTAAAGAAATATATGTAGCATGATTTTTTAGAAGAGGATAAAGGTTATTTAAATAGGATTTGATCATGCAACAACCCAGAGTGTCAAAACCAGAACAACCCCTAGGCCCCATTCCTAGGAAATGGTTACTTTATTTTCCCCTTGTTAAGACATAGGAAGACTTAATTTTTAAATGGTCAGTGACCAGTTGAAGGCAGAACACTAATCAGATTTTCAGGCCCAAAACTTGGGAACTAGACCACCTTGTATTGAGGGGCCTCTGCCACCTGTGCACAATCTATGGATGAAGCAAATTAAATGACACTACTGCCCTGATTACTCCTTAGGATGTGGTCAATACAGCATCAAATGTTTTTCCTCTTCCTTTCCCCCAAGACAGTCCTGAACCTGTTAAATTAAGTCATTGGATTTTACTCTGTTCTGTTTACAGTTTACTATTTAAGGTTTTATAAATGTAAATATATTTTGTATATTTTTCTATGAGAAGCACTTCATAGGGAGAAGCACTTATGACAAGGCTATTTTTTAAACCGCGGTATTATCCTAATTTAAAAGAAGATCGGTTTTTAATAATTTTTTATTTTCATAGGATGAAGTTAGAGAAAATATTCAGCTGTACACACAAAGTCTGGTTTTTTCCTGCCCAACTTCCCCGCTGGAAGGTGTACTTTTTGTTGTTTCATGTGTAGCTTGTTTGTGCCCTGTTAACTAAATGTTCCCTGGGTCTGCTCTTTGACAATAATGGAGAAGGAAGGTCGCCCAGCTCCATTAAGCCACTCCCCTCCTTCCACATTGAAGCTCCTCAAAAGGCTACTGTAGTATCTTAACACACCAGTTTCTTCTTTTCTTTCCCACACTGTCTCTCTCTCTGGCAGTGGCCCCAGAGTGGTGAGAGGCAATGCTCTTTTACATTTCCCTCATCTTTACTACTTCAGAGTTAGCAACTAACAAATTGAATGCTTCTTGACAGTCTCCATCACCATCTGCCTCATAGATCACCTCCTTTCCTTTCTCTCTGCCTGCCAAGTCCTCATATCTGCAAGGAATCCACTGATCCCCTTGTGCCCTTCTTTTTGGGCAGCCCGTTGAAACTGAAGCACAGTCTGACCACTCACGATAAAGCAGATTTTTCTCTGCCCCTGCCACAAGGTTTCAGAGTAGTGTAGTCCAAGTAGAGGGTGGGGCATCCTTTTCTTGCCACAAGAAGCCCATTCCTCTGTAAGCCTAGCAAAGCAATACGACTCAGCCCAGCACTCTCTGCCCCAGGACTCATGGCTCTGCTGTGCCTTCCATCCTGGGCTCCCTTTCCTCTGTGACCTTAAGAACTTTGTCTGGTGGCTTTGCTGGAACATTGTCACTATTTCCACTGTCATGTAGGGGAGCCCAGCACTGTGGCCAGGATGGCAGACATTTTTGTCATCGTGGAGAAGTGCCAGCAGGGGACTGGGGAAAAGCACTCTACCCAGACCTCACCTCCCTTCCTCCTTTTACCCATGAACAAGATGCAGTGGCCCGAGGGGTTACACTAGTGTCTGGTTTCCTTTATTATTGCACTGTGTGAGGTTTTTTTTGTAAATCCTTGTATTCCTATTTTTTTTAAAGAAAAAAAAAAAAACCTTAAGCTGCATTTGTTACTGAAATGAATAATGCACTGATGGGTCATGAATTCACCTTGAGAAAGACCCAAAGGCCAGTCTGAGGGTGGGGGAAACTCAGCTAAATAGACCTAGTTACTGCCCTGCTAGGCCGTGCTGTACTGTGAGCCCCCTCCTCCTTTTCTTTCTACATCCCCAAACCCTGAGGACAGGGGAGGAACCTACACCTTTCCTTCTCCTGCCAGCTGCAGAAGGTTTGCCTTGCCTTTCCACCCCCACTGTCAACCACAGAAATGAGAAATCCCTCTTACAGCTCAGCCTTGAGTCCATTGCCAAAATGTCAGCATACCTGCCAGCAACTTGGGGGATAAGCTAAGGTTTCCCTGTGGGAGGGAATAGAGGCAAAATGGCATCTCCAAACCATGTCTGAGTTTGTTTAGAGAGTGACCAAGGGAATTTTTGCACAGAAGTGCAGATTGAGGAATTGTGGTGGGTCATTCCCAAGAATCCCCCAAGGGGCACCTCATATCCCTAAGGAGTAACAGCTGCAAACCTGGTCAGTTCTCAGTGAGAGCCAGCTCACTCACCGCTTTGCTGCTAGAACCTGTTGTGGCTGCATTTCCTGGTGGCCAGTGACAACTGTGTAACCAGAATAGCTGCATGGCACTGACCCTTTGGCCGGAACCTGGTCCCTTGGCTCCCTCTGTTGGTACCCACCACATCCAGCACAACCCTTCTCCTGTTTTTAGACCAATAACAAGAATTAAGGGGAAGCTCTGGCAGCTATAAGTTTTCATCCATACTCCTTTGCCAGGACCCAGCCCACCACCCTGCTTTCCTCTGTCAATCTGCCCCCGGCCAATGTAGTGAGTGCCATGCAGCAACCTTGATTTAAAAAACAGAAGAAAACACACACATGCACACACACACACACACACACACACACAAACAAAACAAAAATACTTTTAATGAATGTATCTTTCTAAAGGACTGACTTGTTCAATCAAATATCTGAAAATACTAAAGGTCAAAACCTTGTCAGATGTTAACTTTCAAGTTTGATTTGCGATACTTTTTCATAGAAATTAAGTTGCTTTTGTTTTTAAGGAAAAGCGGGTCATTGCAAAGGGCTGGGTGTAATTTTGTTTCATTTCCTTCATTTTAAAGCAATACAAGGTTATTGAGCAGATGGTTTTGTGCCGAATCATGAATACCAGTCAAGTCTCACACTCTGAAAAACTTGCAACGTTTTTGTTTGTTTTGGTTTTCAAATAAATATAAATATGATATATATAGGAACTAATATAGTAATGCACCATGTAACAAAGCCTAGTTCAGTCCATGGCTTTTAATTCTCTTTAACACTATAGATAAGGATTGTGTTACAGTTGCTAGTAGTGGCAGGAAAACATCAGGCCAGCGTTCCTCTGATTCCCTAATGGGGAACCCTGAACCACAAAGGGACGATAAAACAGGCCATTCCTAGGATCAGAGCGATGCAGAAATGGTGTTACCTGGATTTTCCTGCCCATGAACGTTGCCAGTCAGCACCTGTGCTCCTTGTTTCTCTATTTTTGGTTATGAATGTTGGGGTTGCCACCTGCATTTAGGGGAAAATTGTGTTCTGTGCTTTCCTGGTATCTTGTTCTGAGGTACTCTAGTTCTGTCTTTCAACCAAGAAAATAGACTTGTGGTGTTTCTTTTATTGAACTTTTAACAGTCTCTTTAGTAAATACAGGTAGTTGAATAATTGTTTCAAGAGCTCAACAGATGACAAGCTTCTTTTCTAGAAATAAGACATTTCTTGACAACTTTATCATGTATAACAGATCTTTTGTTTTCTTTTCTTTTCTTTTCCTTGTGTTCTTCCAAGCTTCTGGTTAGAGAAAAAGAGAAAAAAAAAAAAAAAAAGGAAAATGTGTCTAAAGTCCATCAGTGTTAACTCCCTGTGACAGGGATGAAGGAAAATACTTTAATAGTTCAAAAAATAATAATGCTGAAAGCTCTCTACGAAAGACTGAATGTAAAAGTTAAAAAGTGTACATAGTTGTAAAAAAAAAAAAGGAGTTTTTAAACATGTTTATTTTCTATGCACTTTTTTTTATTTAAGTGATAGTTTAATTAATAAACATGTCAAGTTTATTGCTGCACATGGTTGCACTTCCTTCTGGCCTTGATGGGTGGAGAAAGGGGGAGGGGTGTGTGTGGACTGTGACCTGAGCACAAAGTACATTCCACAGTCCTGTGTTTTAAGATGGAACCACTAAATCATTCCCATAGTCACCTTCAGGTTCCACCCACACTAGTTCTCTAATTGCAGGATTTTTTTCCCTTAGCAGTGATGTATGTTCAGGATCTAATTTAAGATTCTGGATATGAGGAAGGGGTCAAGAGGACAAGGGAATAGTTCTTCACCTTCTACATATTCTCCTTTTATCCAGGAGAGGTCAAGCAATAACTTCTAAAACACTGTGAATATAATAAAAACATTTCAACACTTTTTCTTTGCTCCACTCCACCTTAAGGCTGAAACTTGATTTGTTTATTCTGTGTTGGAGACTAGGTTCAGTTGAGAAATAATTATACATATTCTACCATGCCAGGCAGGGGTCGATAACCCCAGGCCAAGGGGGATGAGCTGACAAGCTATGGAATGAGAGACATTCCTCATGGGAGTGGTGCCCCCCCCCACACACACACAAAGCCTCCCCTTTTATATCAGCTGCCTGCTAGAGGTTCAGCCCTCATTCTTCCTCTTACCTGAGTCACCTTTTGGAGCTTTGGAGTTGAGCACCATGGGAACTCCAAATGATCAGGCTGTGTTACAGGCCATCTTCAACCCTGATACCCCATTTGGAGACATTTTTGGATTTGACCTGGGAGAGGAAGTAGAGAAGGAAGAAGCAGATGAAGGTGAGCATTTGATCTTAGTGTGTAACTACTCCACATAGCCTGGCCCACTGTCCCCACCCTTTGCCCATAGTAAGAGAGGGAATTGATGATGCAGGGCTGCTTGTTCCACCCCTTGGATTGTGATTGAGATTGAAATCAGAGGCTGACTGATCCTTAGTGTCCAGAATAGGGGTTGGTAAGAGATAGTCTATCAAGAGGAAAAGGCCAAGGTTTGTCTCTCAAGTCCATTATCCCTCACACCTCTGAACTTACTTACCACTTAATTCTGTTCATGTCCAGCTTAATTGTCCTGGGTGATATTAAACTCTCAAATCTTTGCTATAACAATCATCCTCCAGAAGCAGGGCAGTGGGTAGGGGCTCAGTTGCTTGATTCTGACAAGTACTTGTTAAACGTTATCACAAGCTCCCTCTTCTGCTGAGGGAGTGCATTCTCAATGGTCTCTAGTGGAGAACTGTTCTTATTTCTAGAGGAGGAAGCTTAAGCCTTACTGAAACTTCAGGCTAAAAATCAGTAATTTTCACCATCTGGTAATGTCTTGGTGGCCTTTGTGTAGGAGGCAGTGACAGAGCTGAGGACAGGCTGAAGAGCCAGAAGGACTAGGGTTCAAATTCAAGCTCTGTAACTCAGGAACTATGACCTTGAGCAAATTACTCCAGATAAAGGAGTTTGAGCTTCAGGGCTTTATTCTCTTGGCCATGGGGAGCCATCTGAGGTCCCTTTGGAACTTAATGCTAGCTCATAGCCTTGGTGACCTCAGTTCCACTTGCTAATTTCAAAACACTGAAATTACTCCTGCTGTGACACACACCCAATCATCTGCCTCTCTGACTCAGGTCTCAGGATTCTGACTCTTGAGGTGTTTTGTGTTTTGTTTTGTTTTGCTCCCAATTGCACACCTACCCCGTATCCCCACCTGGCTTCTTCCCTGGCACGGACGGAGTTTTCTTTGGAGCACAGCTGGAGCAGTCCAAGGCCCTAGAGCTGCAGGGGGTGATGGCAGCAGAGGCTGGGGACCTCAGCACAGCCCTGGAGAGGTTTGGCCAAGCCATCTGCCTGCTGCCTGAGAGAGCTTCAGCCTACAACAATCGTGCTCAGGCCCGACGGCTCCAAGGAGATATAGCAGGTGAGGGGTAATTCCCAGGAACCTCTGCAGAAGGGGCCCCTGGAGGGCACAGACAGATGAATTGTTTGTTGATGGGCAAACAGGGACCCTCTGGAGCTCCTGTTCTTACCTATAAAGCCTGAGATATGGTATGGGTCCTGTAATCTCAAGGTCATTGTGAAAGAAGAGATTGCATTCCATTCATTAAGGAACATTTAATGAAAGCCTACTCTGTGTTGAGAACATAAAGATGCACTATTTGGGTCTGTGCATTGCTGTACATCTGTAATCCCAGCTACTCAGTAGGCTGAGGCAGGGGGATCACAAGTTCAAGGACCCACTGCAATTTAGAGAGCCCCTGTGTCAAAACAAAATTTTAAAAGGTCTGGAGATATAATTCAGTGGTAGAGTACTTGCCTAGCATGTGCAAGACCCTTGGTTCAATCCCCAGTCCTATAAAAAGAAAGAAAAATAATTAATAGCTAACATTTATATAGTAGTTACTACTGCCAGGTATTAAATACTTCACACATAGCCTGTAGTAAGTAACTCCATTTTCACAACCACCCTGAAAGGTATGTGCTATTGTTAGCCCCGTTTTCAAGATGAAACTAAAGTATGCAGAGATTAAGTAACTTGCCCAGTATCCTTTAGTCAGTAGCAAAGCTGGGACTTAATCCCTGCATGATACTGCCCCTCAAGGAATTCAGTCCAGCAGGTAGAGCAGATGTGTAATTAGGTTACCAGCATGGTAAATTTGAGAAGGGTCAGCATGGGACCTGTTCCTGAAGGAAAGTTTTGAAGAATTTGTGGGAGTTATAGGAGTTAGCTGGGCAAGTGAGAGGGCTTGGGAAAAGGTTACTGTCTGTAGGAACACTGAAGCCATGCATAGGTCAGGTCTGGGAAACTTCAAATCTCCAGGCTGGCTGAAGCAGGGAGCAGGCTGTGAGTGTCTGACCAGCCCAGATAGGACTGAGTCTTGAAACATGGGTTTCACTGTAGGCGGGTTGTTGGTGGTGACTAGACCAAACCTGCTGCATTCAGATTACTCTGTCTGGAGTGGGCACAATGGGACAGAGGGGTCATGTCGGGAACCAGAAGTCAAGCTGATGTGAAGGTGGAAACCACAGAACCTAGCAGGAGGGAGCTAGTGATTGTTAGGACTAGTGATAGTGGAGGAGTTCCTGAAGCCAGGAATACCAGGTTTGAGAATTTGGACTCCATTCTGGGAACAATGGAGAATTCCCCAAGAGCCCTTTTCAGGCTTGGATCCAAGTATTTTATGAGGATAATAATAATAACACTGCAGGCTAGCTCTGGCTCCATGACCTCCTTCAAAGAAAGTACTAAATGAAGATCATAGAGATAAAGAATGGAAATAAGGAAGTAAACAGTTGATTGTTTTGTAATTGTTTTGTGGTACTGGGGATTAAACCAAAGCTTTGAACATGCTAGGAAAATGCTCTATCACTGAGCTACATCCCCAGCCCTAGGAACAGCTGTTCTGAAGCCAGAAACGGAAAAGAGGAGGAAAAAAAGCCATCAAAAGGACAAGCCTAAGAAACAGTTGTGCAGCTAACGACAACTTTTTTGAAACCTGGGATTTAGAGTCGGTGACACACGGTGAATGCTTAGTAACTTATATGTGAAATGAACAACTCGCTACTTGGGGGGGTCAATGGGGCAGATTCATTAATATGGTGAGCAAAGTCCTCCAGGCGGCATTCATGCTTTGGTCAAACTATGCTGGAAAATGAGAGAAGCAAGGCAAGGCCTGGACTTCGTATCAGCTCTGCCCCTAAGTGGTGGTACAGTCCGGGACAAATCTTCCCAGTTCTTCCAGGCTTCATCTGCGTAATGGGAATAACAATCCCCTCCAATCAGCTCAGACATTTGCAACGTTCAGGAGGGTAGTCAATAGCCCAGTCTGCGTGATGATCCCCGGGTTTTTTGTTTTTTGTTTTTTTGGTCCCCCCCCCCCCAACCGCGCCGCAGCAGATGGGCGGGGACTTGCGCGCAGGGCTGCCAGGCAGCTCCAGTAACCCCTGCCCGCCCACCCGCAGGTGCCCTGGAGGACCTGGAGCGCGCCCTGGCGCTGAGCGGCGGCCGGGGTCGCGTCGCCTGCCAAGGATTCGTGCAGCGCGGGCTCCTGGCGCGGTTGCAGGGGCGGAACGACGACGCCCGCAGGGACTTCGAGCAGGCGGCACGGCTGGGCAGCTCCTTCGCTCGGCGCCAGCTAGTGCTGCTCAACCCGTACGCCGCGCTGTGCAACCGCATGCTGGCCGACATGATGGGACAGCTGTGCGGCCCCCGCAACGGGCGCTGAACGCGTCAGGCCGGGGACGGGAGGGAGCCTGAACCAATAAAGCTATAAAGTCCCACCGACTGCACTGGCCTCTGCGTCCTACCCACGCGCCCACGCACGGGGAGCGGGCACTCAGGTGGACCCCTCAAGGGAGCTCCAAGCGTTCGGGTTAGTGAAGGAATACGGAGGTCGGGCGTTGATTGGCCCTGCCTGGCTCAGCCCCTGCCCTTCAGCGGACTGCGGTGCTCTTCAGACCTGAGCAGTTGCTCAGGCGGCGCTCAGGGAGGGGACCAGGTGAGCAGCCTGGGAGGCGGGGGAAGGATGCTTCAGCGACCCTGGCCTCCGGGATGCCCTTCTCCTTGGCCCGAGTCCACCTAAGCAGTCCGAATGGGGAAAGGGGAATAGGACGACAGATGGGAGGGGGAACGCGGCAGGAGAGGACAGGGTCCGGAGAAGGGCGATCCTTTTGCGGGAGGGGCATATGTAGACCGAGTGGGGTGTGTGTGTGTGTGTGTGTGTGTGTGTGTGTGTGTGTGTGTGCGCGTGTCGCGGCGCATGTATGCATGATGCGGTTGCACGGTTGATCTTTGCTTCTGTGTATCTGAGGATGTATGCTGTTTGTCTCCTTCAGTCAGTGCTGGGTTCTGCGCCCTCAGGGTATCCAGTTATGTCCCTTTGGGCTTTGCTATTGGTGCCGCACCTTGGCCGCTGAGGGCCAGTCAACATTCATGTTTTCGTGCATGGTTCTTTTTGGTTTTGGAGAGTAAATTCATGGAGAAATTGCTAGGCCTGTCTGCTTTTACCTGGCTGACACCAGGCCTGCCCCCTTCTCTCAGCAGCCTGGGCCCAGGCCCTGGCCACCATGGGGCTGCCTCCAGGCCCAGCTACCCTTCCGCACACACTGCTGCTCCTGCCAATCCTTCTGAGCTCAGGTACACCCCTGTTTATTCCTTGGCCAAGCAATTCTGGAAGTTGAGCCCTGTCCCTCCCCTCCTTGCCTGCACCTAACATCTGGTTACCCACTCCAGGCTTCAGGCTCTAGAGCCAGATGCCCCTCTCCCACTGACCCACCCTAAGTCCAGCCAGTCCTTGATTAGAGAAACCAGGTGCCCTGTTTCTTGGCCTGTTGCCCCTCAGCTACTGAATCTCATCCTAGTCACAGCACAGTACCAGCCCCTCCCAGAGACTGCCTGCTGTGTTCCAGGTTGGGGAGAGTTGGCACCACAAATTGATGGTCAGACCTGGGCTGAACGGGCACTTCGGGAGAATGAGCGCCATGCCTTCACCTGCCGGGTGTCAGGGGGCCTCAGCACCCCACAATTGGCCTGGTACCTGGATGGACAGCTACAGGAAGCCAGCACCTCAAGACTGCTGAGTGTGGGCGGGGAGGCCTTCTCTGGAGGCACTAGCACCTTTACTGTCACTGCCCAGCGGGCCCAGCATGAGCTGAACTGCTCCCTACAGGACCCAGGCAGTGGCAGGTCAGCCAATGCCTCCGTCATCCTCAATGTGCAATGTGAGTGTCCCCGAGGGGGGCAGGGAGAAAGGTTCCTGGTCCCCAGCAGCCATGGGGCAGGTGTTCCAGAGGACATTTAGCAATCACTTTGCAAATATCAACTCACTTAATCCTCACAACATCCTATGAGGGAATTACTATTTTTGTTACCATTTTACAAATGGGAAAACTAAGGCAAAAAGTGGTTAAGCAGTTTGCCCAAGGTTATACAGGTTGTAAGAGGCAGAGCCAGGATTGAAATCTAGGCCTGGCTCAAGAGGTTCAGGTGCCTTGGCTAGAAAGTTTCAGGCCTCTGGCTCCCATCTTGATTTGGGAAGAAAGGGCCAGAATATGAGGGGCTGTGGTGAGAACATACTGTACTCTGCTTTGTACTAGTTAAGCCGGAGATTGCCCAGGTCGGGGCCAAGTACCAGGAAACTCAAGGCCCAGGCCTCCTGGTTGTCCTGTTTGCCCTGGTACGTGCCAACCCACCTGCCAATGTCACCTGGATTGACCAGGATGGGCCAATAACTGTCAACACCTCTGACTTCCTGGTGCTGGATGCTCAGAACTATCCCTGGCTCACCAACCACACCGTGCAGCTGCAACTGCGCAGCCTGCCACACAACCTGTCAGTGGTGGCCACGAATGATGTGGGTGTCACCAGTGCCTCGCTTCCAGCCCCAGGTGAGCTTTGCTAACAACTCACCCAGCAAAGCTGCAGATGGGCACAGGGATCATGGTTCAGAAATGGGAGGACTTATTGCCCTTTGGGTGGGTCCTGTGGATGAGTTGTTCCCAGCCATCTTGGGTAAGGACAGACTAGTTCAGTTTGTGGTGTTCTCAGGGTGGGGGGTACTACCCACTTGGAACCTAACCAGTGGACAACCTGCAGGGCTCCTGGCCACCCGGGTGGAAGTGCCACTGCTGGGAATCGTTGTGGCTGGAGGGCTTGCTCTGGGCACCCTAGTGGGATTTAGCACTTTGGTGGCCTGCCTGGTCTGCAGGAAAGAGAAGAAGACCAAAGGTAGGGCCAGGGGCAGTCGGGGCAGAGGGTGGCTGGAGGAGTGGCAGTGAGGTTGGGTGGTGAGCAACAGGGGCAGCAGGTGGAGCTGGGTAGAACAGGTCACCTCTGGCAAGTGGCAGAGCACATGCAGGGTATGGCTGTGTCAAAAAGACAACATGTACCCCAAACAGCAAAAACAGGCACTGGCAACCATCTCTAGTCCCAGGGCCAAAGTTGGGCATTGAGATCCTGGTCTCCCAGGTCTCTTTTCTGAGAGTCAGCGTGAAAGGTCAGGAGCCCAGCAGGGTTAGGACACTGAGAATCAGTGAAGTTGTTTCTTTTTCCACAGGCCCCTCTCGGCGCCCATCTCTGATCTCTAGGTAACTTCATGGGGCTGGGTTGAATGGGCTGAACCTAAATGCAGATGGAGACTGATGGGGACCTGGAGTTCCTAGGAGGTCTGGAATGGGCCTCAAAGCAGGAGCCGGGGGCTGCTGATACCAGCACATATCTCAGCCTTTGTCCATCCTGTAGCGACTCCAACAACTTGAAACTCAACAATGTGCGCCTGCCAAGGGAGAACATGTCCCTCCCATCCAACCTTCAGCTCAATGACCTCACTCCAGATTCCAGAGGTACACCCAGGAATGACCCTGCTTTATCTTCAGAAGTGCTTTGAGAGAAAGAGAAACCCTGGTACTTAGGAGGGGTTAGGCTCCATGAGGTGCAACCCTTGTCCTCGGCACCACTACCTTTGTTGTCCAACAGGGAAACAAGCAGACCAGCCAATCGCTCGCAACAGCAGCCGACCAGAGCTTCTGGACCCTGAGCCTGGCGGCCTCCTCACCAGCCGAGGTATTGGGGAAGGGTCTGCTGTTTTCCTCCTCTGTGCCTGAGCCCTGTGCTGTGCCAAAGGCCTCTGAGTGCCAGGGGCCAGCAGGAGCTGAGTCCTGTGGGCATCTTTGACCCCACAGGCTTCATCCGCCTCCCAATGCTGAGCTACATCTATCGAGTGTCCAGCGTGAGCAGTGATGAGATCTGGCTCTGAGCTAAGGGTGAGATGGGGGTGCCCCCATCCCCACCCCAGCCTCTGGATACCCTGAGCACCTTAACCCCCTGCTCCTCTTCCAGGTCATCCTCTGCCTGGCTATATTGCCAGCATGAAGAGGCCATGCAGCTGCCACTTGCTGGGTCTCCTGCTTGGGGTCCTCTGTCCTTCATGCACATGATATATTTCACTGGGATCTGACCCATGGGGCACAGGTATCATCGGCAAGACTGCTAGACAGAACTAAGCCCCTGTGCTAACTCAGGTTGGGCACCTACACGTGATGACTGGGCCCCAGCAGATGGAACTCTTTGGCCATGATGTTCAGGTATCACTCAGCATCCAACTGTGGCTATATGCCCCACATTAGTATTCCTTTGCACCTTATACAGAAGGCATGGGGGATGCCCTGCGAGGGGGGCAGGGAGGGCCCTGCACGTCTTGGATGTCCTTCCTATGCTATGCAGCTTTGTTCCCTCAGGAACATTTAGTACCCTGCAAGCTGTGTAGAAGCAAACTGCCCTTTGCACAGGAGCCAAGTCCCTGGCCTGGGGGCCCTGGCCAAGCACCAATTAGTCCCTTTTGCTGCGTACTTCTCTACTCTTCTTTGTCCCTTTGTGCCCACCTCCTCTTGGCATCATAGTTTATACACTGGACCCTCTTCAGGGTCTAGACTTCCACATTGGCCTGGCTTCCAGTGATGTCAGTGCCAGGTGTTAGCACAAGTGAGGAAGGAAGAGAGTAATCCCCAGGATAGCAAGTATTGTGGTACCCAGGAGAGCAAGAAGCTATGCATCATTTTCAGTGTTAGCACTTTAAGCACATCCCCTAGGGGAGGGGGCAAGAGAGGGCTCCAAAAGTCCTCTTGGCTTCCCCAAATTTGGCCTTCCTGTAATTCACTGTGAGTGTCCTGAGCCATCAGGATTGACAGTTTTCTCTCAGCACATGTCCCCACCCATGGGACCCCAGCTGTGACTAACCCCTGGCTGCTGCATCAGAAGGAATTCACTCATCCTGCCCAACCTCTGTTCTTTAGGGAATGGTCACAGTGGGCACAGAAGCTTTAGGGGGAACATGGAGAAAAAGGGAGCCCACAAAATGATGCGAGAATGCTTTAAAAAGCAATATGGAAATAACCAGAAATTAATAGAATGCAAAATATATTTTTCCCTTATTGCTATCTTGTTTTGTAATTTTTCTCATGTTACTGCCTAGGACTGTGCTTGGCACACAGTAAAATTCAATAAACTTCATTGAATGAATGTCTCTGTTTCATTTCATTTCAATTTTTTTCCTTTGGTACTAGGGATGGAACCCAGGGTCATGCACATGCTAAGAAAGTGCTCTATCTCTGAGCTACATCTCCAGCCCCTCAACTATGTTTTTCTAAAATATTTTTTTAGTTGTAGATGGACACAATACCTTTATTTTATTTTATTTATTTTTTTGCAGTGCTGGGGATTGAACCCAGGGCCTGTGCTTGACAGGCAAACACTCCACAAACTGAGCTATATCTCCAGCCCAAATTCCTTTATTTTATTTATTTATTTTTGTGTGGTGCTGAGGATGGAACCTAGTGCCTCACAAGTGCTAGGCAACCGCTCTACCACTGAGCCACAACCCCAGCCCTCAAATATGTTTTTAAATGAAAAAAAATTTTTTTTTCAGTAGTGCTGGGATGGAACCCAGGGCCTCATGCATGCCAAGCAGGTGCTCTACAACTTAGCCATACCCCTAGCCCTTAAATCTTTAGTCACACAGTAGAGAAAATACAGCATGTACCTTTGTATGCATCAGGAACAATGGATCAGGATCTGCTAATTCAGTGTTCGCAGTGACTTTATAGAACATAAAAACCACGAGTAAGAGAAATGACTGAATTTATGAGTGCTGAGCCTCAGCTCTAAGAAAGCCATTTGATTATTCCTTAAAAAAACCCAATGGAGGGCTGGGGATATAGCTCAGTTGGTAAAGTGCTTGCCTTGCAAGCACAAGGCCCTGGGTTCAATTCTCAGGACCACAAAAAGAAAAAACCTAATGGAGCACCAGACATGGTGGTGCATGCCTGTAATCCAATGGCTCCGGAGGCCAAGGCAGGAGGATGGAGAGTTCAAAGCCAGCCTCAGCAATTTAGTGAGGCCCTAAGCAACTCAGCAAGACCCTGTCACTAAATAAAATATAAAAAAGGGCTGGGGACGTGGCTCAGTGGTTAAGTGCCTCTGGGTTCAATCCCTGGTACCAAACCTAAAGGAGAATTTGAGTTCTATCAAAGGATACAGATGAAGAGAGGCAGAGGGTGAGGTATGGGGGAGGGATGCAGAGCTTCCATGTCCTCTCCAGGCATACCACCTTCCAGGAATCTCCAGGTGTTCCAATATCTGGAAACTTTCTCAACCCTGTCCTTTGGATTTTTATGGAGACTTCACTGCATTAGCATGAGTGAAGAATAGACAACTGTGCTGAAAGTGATTGGACAAAAACAGTATGATCTGTCAGGCATAGTGGTGCATGCCTGTAATCCCAGTGACTCAGGAGGCTGAAGCAGGAGGATCGCAGGTTTGAGGCCAGCCTCAGCAATTTAGTGAGGCCCTAAGCCTCACCAAAAATAAAACTAAAGTGGACTGGGGTGGCTCAGTGGTTGAACTCCCCTGGGTTCAATTCCTGGTACACAAAAAAAAGAGGTGGAGATGTGATCCAATGCAAACAGACTGGGTGGGGAAACCCAGCAGGGCCTGTCTTCAGATTCTACAGTATTCCTTTCGTGTACTCTCAATGGGGCAGAACCCCTTCAGAAATGGGGGTTTAACATCTCCCATCAGCCAAGGCAGGTCAGAGAATTTAAAACTACATTTCCATAATCTGCCTTAAGTAAGAGAAATTCAGTTTCTGTGGCCTGCCTTGGAAAGAAAAAGAACAGGTGAAAGGAGGGCAGATCAGAGAGGAAAGACTTGGCCTTCTGAGGCCTAAAGCCCTCAACATTATTCTAGTCACTTAGGAAATGATAAAGGCAATAGGAGAAATGACACAGGAATCATGGATAAAAACCAAAAATATGAATTATATAAAAACCTGACAGCATTTTATTTTTAAAATCATTGCCAACACTTTAAGACTAAAAGAAAAAAATTTCATCCCTAGCCCCAAAAGAATGCCTTTTAATCTTTCCTCCCAACCTGCACTCTGGGGGTATCTCAGAAATTCAATTTTCTAACTCAAATCCCCACAGTGGTAACACCCCTGGGAAGGCAATTTGAGACAGGAAGAACAGTTAGCAAACATGTGAAGTGCACTCTGGCAGACAGGTAGCAGCACGTGCCTGCCCCTGAGCCCAGCTGCAGAGTAGGTGGACACCAGGTGGCTGACAAGGTGCTCTCCTCTCAGTTGAAGGTTAGTGTCTCCACTACATCTCCAGCTTGTGAGGTGGGGTTGGATGGAGGGGTGAACACTTTCTTGCCTTCAGCAAGAGCTTTAAAATGCTATGAAGAAAGGGGAGAGAGAATGTGAAGTATTTGGAATATGCTAGTTGCTACATTTTAGCAAGAACTGACCTCTTTTAAAAGTTGTGCTCCAAAAAATAAAAATAAAACCCTTTAAGTTTCTAATTTTCTCCCAGTTCTGCTTATAAACCAATACCTTGTGTTGTCTTTAGAAAACAGCTAGAAATTTGCCCACCTCCTTCAAAGAGGAACCCCTTTTTTACTTCTTTCCTACTTCCATTCATTGGTTCTCCTGTAAGCACAGGTATCCTCCGTAGATCCTCACTAAGCTCCACAGAGACTCCCATCTCTGTTACTTCCCCAACCTCTGCCTCCTCTGCAGCTGTCTTACACATTCAGGAGGCAACAGTAACTCCCATACTGCCACAGGAAACAATCAAAGCAGGCCTAGGCTGGCAGAGAGGCCACACTACGGCTTAAGTCCTGTCCTGATCCTGGTCTTACCTGTGAGTTCTTGAATTCTGAGTAGAGAGAGAAGAGGAGGTGGAGGGACTGAATCCGACTCTTGTAGACAGGGATGTCTAGGATGGCTGAAACAAAGAACTCCCAAGAATGGAACCAAACAAACTCTGGGATTTAGGGGGCATTTCTGTTTAGGATAGCCAACCCCATCCCACATGGGATGTGTTACTATGATTGTGGATTAAATACCCAGCAAGTAGTCACATAGGCCTGAACACCCCTGGAAGGCTGCCACACTGCACAAGTGAAGGTTGTAAGTCAAGATGCCATCTTCCCAGAGTCAGCAAGCCCTTCTGAAGGTCTAGGATGTAGCTACCCAAAGGAGGGGTTGGGAAAGAAGAGAGAACCTTACCGCAGATCATGTCAATGTACTCCGCCAGGCTACAGTCGATCTCTGCCGTGGGCAGGCTCACCTGGAAGAGGTGCAGCACAGACCATAAGTGTCAGTGGGCCCAAGCAGTGCTACTCTCCAAAGGAAAAGAACTCCTAGCATAAGACATGAATTATAGCTCATGTTGAGGTCCTAACCCTCAGAATGTGACGAACCCTCATTCTGCACCTCAGAGGGAAGACTATGTGAAGACGAAGAGTAGATGATCCAGGACAGAGGCCCTGGAAGAAATCAACACTGCTGATGTGACCTTGGACTTCCAGCCTCCAGAACTGTGAGAAAATAAGTTTCTGTTGTTTAAGCCACCCACTCTATGATACTTTGTTACAATAGCCCCAGCAAACTAAAACACCATGCTCCCCCCCCAATCAGTGAAATGAAATTAGTCAAGCTAATTAATTATCAAGGAAGGGTCAAAAGATTTTGTAAGCAAAATATACTGCTAAGCTGTCTTCTAGTGTGGATTCAAGAAGAAACTGGTCTCAGGTTTATGGGCTAGTATTTAGGGACGTGGTATTGTAATGCCTAAAGGTCTTGGGACACCACAGCAACAGAGAAAACGGAAACAGCATTTATTTCACCCAGATGACGGGCTTTGAATTTAAACAAGTTGTATTGTAAGTTTACTTTTTAAATTTTTAAAACTTTTTTGGCATTGGGGATTGAATCCAGGGATACTCTACCACTGAGTTATATCCCCAGCCCTTTTGAAAATATTTTATTTTGAGGTAGAGTCTTGCTAAATTGCTTAGGCCTCACTAAATTGCTGAAGCTGGCCTCAGATTCTTTTTAGCCTCCCAAGTCCCTGGGATTACAGGCATAAGCCACTGCACCCAGCTTGTAAATTTAAAAACCTTTAGCTTCTTAAAACTTTTTTACAAAAAAATTAAGAGTATATGCAGTTCTGCAATTTGCTTTTTTTTCATTTAACAACATATCAATGCTGCCAAGTGTGGTGGTACTTGACTGTAAGCCCAGCAATTTGGGAGGCAGGATCACAAATTCAAAGCCTTCCTCAGCAATTTCAGTGACAGACCCTGTTTCAAAATAAAATAAAAAGGGTTAGGTGTATGTCTTAATTGTAGAGGGCCTCTGGGTTCAATCTCCACTATCACACTCACACACACACACACACACACACACACTTACACTTACACACAAATCATCGCTATTTTTTAAATATTGTTAGTTGTTGATGAACCTTTATTTCTTTGTATGTGGTGCTGAGGATCAAACCCAGTGCCTCACACATGCTAGGCAAGCACTCTACCACTACGCCACAACCCCAGACCCAAATCATTGCTATTTATTCATATCAGAGCAAATAACACCAAAGAGTATTCAATTGCATAGCATTTCACAGAATGGAAGTACTGCAATCTAGCTATTTAATCCCCTGATCAAGGGCTGGTGGTGTGGTTCAGCAATAGAGCACCTGCCTAGTATGCATGAGGCCCTAAATTCAAAATTCCCTGCACCACAAAATGCAAAACAAACAAAAACTAGTTTTCTTCTATACAAAACTCCCATATATACATGGATTTGCTTCTGGATTATTAGGTGCCCCTGACCTATTTGTCTATTCCAATTTCAGTACCTTTCTGTTTGATTTACTATAATTGTTCTATATTCTTTTGTTTTTATTGGTGCATTATAATTACACATAGTAGGGGAATACAGTATGCCATACTTATACAAGTATATAACATAATTTGGTCAATCTCATTCCCCAGTATTTTGCCTTTTCCTCCCCTGACCCACTTACTCTATTGATCTCCTTCCTATTATTATTATTTTTTTTTTCTGTGCTGAGGATTGAACCCAGGGCCTTGTTTGTGTAAGGCAAGCACTCTACCAACTGAGCTATATCCCCAGCCCTCTATTATTATTTTAATTAGTGCCTTATAATTATATGTGTTTGTGGGGGGGCGGTCATTGTGTTATACTTGTTCATAGACACAGCATAATTTGATGTTGCATTCCCCAAGACTTCCCCATGCCTTCACCTTCTCTCTCCCTCTCGATCCCCTTCTTCTATCTATTGGTCTTCCGTTTTTATGAGATCCCCTCCTTTTTTGTGTTTTTAATATTCCTTCTTTTTTTCTATTTTCTGCATATGAGAGAAAACATCCAATCCTTGATTTTCTATATTTACTATAGTCCTATAATATGTTCTGGTCTCTGACAGGGCAAATCCTCCATAGTTTTATTTTTCCTAAAATTTTCATGATTTGTCTTAAAAACCTATTCCTGTATATAAACTTTATTATGAACTTTACAATTTCTAAAAAATACTGTAAATCCAGACACGATGGCTTGTGCCTTTAATCCCAGCTACTCAAGAGGCTGAGGAAGAAGGACCACAAATTTGAGACAAGCCTGGTCAACTTAGAGAGACCCTTGTCTCAAATTTTTATTTTATTTTATTTTTTTTTGGTACTGGGGATTGAACCCAGGGGTGCTTTGCCACTGAGCCATTCCCGGTCCTTTTAAATTTTCATTTTGAGACAGGGTCTCACTAAGTTGCTGAGGCTGGCCTGGAACTTGCAATCCTCCTGATGCAGTCTCTTAAGTTGTTGCAATTACAGGCATGTGCCACCATGCTGGCCTCCCTGTCTCAAAAAAGTTTTGTTTTGTTCTGTTTTGTTTTGTTGGTATGGGGGATTTAACCCAGGGACACTTTACCACTGAGCTACATCCCCAGCACTTTTCATTTTTTATTTTGAGACAGGGTCACATTAAATTGCTTAGGGCCTCACTAAGTTCCTGAGGCTAGCCTTGAACTTATAATCCTCCTGTCTCAGTCTCCCTAGTTGCTGAGCACAGGCATGCACCATTGCACCTGGCCTTGTCTCAAAATTTTAAAAAGGGGAGGGAAAGTTGCTCAGTGGTAAAGCACTTGCCTAGCATGCAGAAGGCCCTAGGTTCAAGCCACAGTACCAAGCAACCAAACAACAACAACAAAATTCTAATGGAATTGACATTACACTTATACAGGAAATTGGGGAGGACTGGCAGCTCTATAAGATTGAATCCAGGAACACAGTTTGAGTCCTCCATTATTCAGATCTCATTATGTTCTCTATTAAAGTTTTATTGTTTTCAAAAGGGTCTTACCAGTTTCTTCTGGATTGTAGGGTATTTTTTGAATACCATGGGTATAGCTCAGTGTAAAGCACTTGCCTAGCAAGCTGAAGGCCCTGGGTTCAATCTCCAGCACTTGTGGAAAAAAAAAATTAGGTAATTCTAAATAGGATACAGCTTCTTAGAATATCAAACACTCCTGTGGAGGTGGAACCTAAAATAATAATGCGGGAGGTACATATGTTCACCAAAGATATGTGTTACATAAGAATATTCACACTAGCACTACTGTAATAACCAAAAAATCTAGAAACTACCCAAATACTTATTATTATTATTATTTTTTTTTGGAACCAGGAAATGAACTCAGGGACACTCGGCCACTGAGCCACATCCCCAGCCCTATTTTGTATTTTATTTAGAGACAGAGTCTCACTGAGTTGCTTAGGGCCTCGCTAAGTTGCTGAGGCTGGCTTTGAACTCGCGATCCTCCTGACTCAGCTTCCCAAGTCGCTTGGATTACAGGTGTACCCAAATACTTATTACCGAATGGATAAACTGTCACACACACATATGTGTTAAATGACGAAATACCCTACAGTTACAAGAACAAATGAACCACCACACAAAACAATATGAATGCATCTTTCATAATGTTAAGAAAAAGAAGCCGGGCGTGGAGGCACGCACCTGTAATCCAAGCGATCGTGAGTTCAAAGCCAGCCTCAGCAACTTAGCGAGGCCCTAAGCAACTCAGTGAGACCCTGTCTCTAAATAAAATACAAAATAGAGCTGGGGATGTGGCTCAGTGGCCCAGTGTCTCCGAGTTTAATCCCTGGTTCCAAAAAAAGAAAAAAAGAAAAAAAGAAAAAGAAAAAGAAGGCACAAAAAAGTACTTTTAAATTCAGACAAAGTACAAAAACAGGACAGTGGTAACCTTGGAAGCTGGGAGCACAGAGGTTCTGAGGATGCCGGCAATGTTCTGTTTACTAATGCAGTGTGCTGGTTACCCAAGTGTGCTCAGTTGAAAATGGATCAATAGGATACATGTACCTTTGTGGCTGTGTATTAAACATCAATTAACCTCACAAGCCCAAGGCCCTGGGTTCCATCCCTGACACTGTCAAAAAATAAAAAACTTCAATTAAAAAGTCAATGATGAGCCGGGTGCAGTGACACACACCTGTAATCCCAGCAGCTCAGGAGGCTGAGGCATAAGGATCGCAAGTTCAAAGCCAGCCTCCGCAAGGGCAAGGTGCTAAGCATCTCAGTGAGACTCTGTCTCTAAATAAAATACAAAATAGGATTTGGGATGTGGCTCAGTGGTCAAGTGCCCCTAAGTTCAATCCCTGGTTCCAAAACAAAAAAGTCAATGATGATAATGGTGATATAGGAATAGAGAAAACCCTGGTCCCTAGAATAAATGTCACAATTTCTTACTCCTGCTACTTTGCACTCACCTTGCCCAAAAGTTCTTCAAATTCTGGGGACCACTCTTGCATTAAGGTGTCAATATCGGGCATTGGCCTAAAGGTATAGAAGTAAATATGAACAGGAAATACAGACAGATAACAGCAGCAACCTTTGGATCAATATATTTTAGCATGAAGGAGAGATCCTCAATCTGGCACATAAGGATTTCAGGCAAACCTAGACTGAGCAAACCAAATTTATTCAGGGCTTGGGGTTTGGAGGAGCTGGCTAAGTAATGATAACAGGGAAGTATGAATCTTTCTGTCTGCAATGTGAACCACCAACGGACAACTTTTCAATTTCTAAAATGTACAATGAAAATGTACTTTTTCTCTTTCAGGATGTTAGGTTAATCAAATTTGTCCTCAGACCTTGGGCCTCTCCTCTAGAGTAATGGTTCATAGGTGATGAATGTTACTATGGGTTACTGTCATGAAGAACATGCTCTCTTACCTGGTGTAGTGCACAGTGGCAGGGGGCTTAGAACGGTGTAACTCAGAGATGCTCTCGATCCATGTGTCAATGGCTTTGGGATTCTTTTCTGCATCTTCTAGGCTCTTTACTTTCATATGTTGCTAGAAAAATAAAGAGAAAGATGGCTGACAATATTAAAGTAGCTGTCTTGTTCTTTATGCCCAGGATTGGTCTGGGGATGTAGCTCAGTGGTAGAGCACTTTCCTAGCATGTGTGAGACCCTGGGTTCAACCCCCAGTACCAAAATAAACAAATTAATTAAAATTAAACTTTTTTCAGTAGCTCATCATATCTGTTGCTATTGCATATATAAAGCAGCTGACAAAAAGGGAGGTCTGACAGCAGCCAAATGCAAGTGAAAGGAAACTACTATAGTTTGGATCTTAACTGTCTCAAAGGACCAAGAGGTAAAGACTTGCTCCCAGGATGGTGCCATTGGGAGATGGTGGAACCTTCAAGAGTTGGTGCCTAATTAAGAATTCTTTAGGTCATTGGAGTATGCCCCAAAGGGGATTATGGAACCTCAGTCTCTTCCTTCTTTTTTTTCCTTTCTGGCCATCAGGAAGGGAACAGTTTTTCTCTATCAGGCACTTCTGCCATAATATAAAGCTTCACCACAGACCTAAAACAATAAGGTTGATCATGGATTGAACCCTCCAAAACTGTGAGCCAAAATAAATCTTTTCTCTTTATAAATTACCTACAGTGGGCTGGGGTTGTGGCTCAGTGGCAGAGCACTTGCCTAGCATGTGTGAGGCACTGGTTTCAATCCTAAGCACCACATTAGAATAAACAAACAAACAAAATAAAGTTATAAAAATGATCTATAGTGACAGCTGATTAAAACAGAAACCCTAATTTTCTAGAGCCAAGGCAAGGGGTAAGGTCCATAGGATAGGACTGACCACAGTAAAATGCCATTTCACATTGACTACGAAAGCTAGAATTAAAAAGGCAGACAATAGCAAGTATTGGTGAGGATGTGAAAAAACTAAAGCTGTCATTCATTGCTGGTGGGACTGTAAAATGGTGCTTCCATTCTGGAAAACTGTTTGATGGTTCCTGAAAATGTTAAACCTAGAATGGCCCTGCAATTCCATTCCTACACATACATCCAAGAGAAATAACAATATATACTTAAGCAAACACTTGTACGTGAAAGCAGGCATGGTGGTGTACACCTGTAATCCCAGCTACACGGCAGGAGGATCACAAGTTCAAATCCAACCTGGGCAACTTAGTGAGACCATGTCTCAAAATAAAATAAAAAGGGCTGGGAGCCGGGCCTGGTGGCGCACACTTGTAATCCCAGCAACTCGGGAGGCTGAGGCAGGAGGATTGCAAGTTCAAAGCCAGCCTCAGCAGAGGCAAGGCCCTAAGCAACTCAGTGAGACCCTGTCCCTAAATAAAATACAAAATAGGGCTGGGGATGTGGCTCAGTGGTTAAGCACTCCTGGGTTCAATCCCCAGCGCTTAAAAATAAAAAAAAAAAAAGGGGCTGGGGATGTAGCTCAGTGGTAGAGTGCTTACCTAACATACACAAGACCCTGGATTCAATCCCCATATCACAAAAAGAAAGCAACAACAAAAACACCTATATGCAAATGTTCATATAGCAGTATTATTAATAAAAGTGGGAACAATCAATAAATAGATATACAAAATGTATATGCAGACAAAGGAATATTAACCAGGCATAAAAAGTGATGATGGTTGTACAACTCCATGAATACTCTAAAAAACAATCATTTTTATAATTTAAAAGGGTGAATTTTATGGCATGGAATTATATCTCAATAAAACTCTTTAAAAAAAATAGCTGGCTAAAAAAAATAAAATAAAAAATAGTTGGCTTGGGGCTGTAGCTCAGTGGTAGAGTGCTTGCCTAGCATGTGTGAGGCACTGGGTTCGATCCTCAGTACCACATAAATAAAGGCATTGTGTCCATCTACAACTAATAAAAAAAAATAGCTGGCTTGGTGTGGTGGAACACACCTATAATATCAGCTACTTGGGAGGCTAAGACAGGAGGACAGCAAGTTTGAGGTCAGCCTGGGGAACTTAAAGAGACCCTTGTCTCAAAATAAGGTTTTTAAAAGGGCTGTGGATGTAGCTCAAGTAGAGGCTTGCCTAGTATGCATGCTTCCTGGTAATGTGAGACTGACCTCTGTGGCTGTTACTTCCTAGAAGCCAGGCCTCTGCGTCCCATGGCTCAACCCTTTTCTCATCCACGGGGGACGTGGTTGGGAGACCCCCATGGTGGGCGGGGTGGGGCTGGCTTGAAGCCAGACCCATTCCTTTTAGTAGGTGTACAATTGTACAAATAATGGTAAGGCTTCTGCTCTTGGCCCACCCTCTCCAGTTGGGCCCTGTACGAGGCTAGTTTCTCACTGTGATGTTGTGCTGCTTGGAATTCTCTGTTAACCAGAGTGAGAGCACTGTAGGGTCCGACTGCTTTGTAGAAGGTTCATCCAATACCAACAAGCCAAGGTTGTCAGGCTTTCCATCAGGACGTGGGACCTGGTTAAGGAAAAGGTAGGAAAATAGAAGGGAAAAACGTGAGGACTATAGAAAGCCACACTTGCTGTTTTTAATAAGCTAAAAAGGAAGTTGTCTTCTGGGTCATATTATTTACAGTATTAAAGAGCATGCTTGTTTATCATACCATACTAAGTACTGTTTAGAAAAAAACATGGTCTATGTGAACTTAAATACAAAGCTGGATTCATAGATAATTAGAAGGCAAAAACATGACAATGTTTTAATATAATGAGATGATACAGTACTACTTAGCAATAAGTATAATTTGGAGAAGAGAACAAGGTTAAGAATGCCAATGAAATGACATATGTTATTGTAGTAAAAGAATTAGCAGAACTGTTAGAAGGCAGGTGTCAGAACTAACACCTAATAAGTCATTTTTAGGATGTACTGACTATACCTTTAAGAATGCATCAATATCCCCAACTGCTGGGATAAAATCAGGAATGAAAGGTTTCAGTTTGTGGTCCAAGTCAATCAACTGAGGTGTGTACCTAAAAGATATTGCCAAGGGAAGGTGAAGGCAGGTAGAGAACATTACCTTACTATTCAAGCTTTAAAAAAATCTAAGGAAGGTCTTGTTTCAGACTATTGAGTGGAAAGGGTTGGGGGGAACACAGGAGGGACTGTGGGAGTCAGTGGGAGGTCCTAGTTCTCACCTATTGATGTACTGGAAAAGTTCCTTAATCTCAGCAGAAACTGGCAAGTGCTCATAATCTGCAGGATCATAGGCCCTGGGGAAAGGAAGATACCATTCACTTAAAGTGGCCCAAGAAGAATAGAGGTGGCAGAACCCATGGGTCAACATGTGTGTCACTGTGACCACAGAGAAGTGACCCTGAACCTAGCTTCTGCCCCTCCCAGATCTGCCTTTTCTGGTGGTTTGCAAGGCACCTTTAAAGTCAGTTATAATTAGCTCTCAATTGCCTTTGACACTGATGGACAAAACTGAAGAAAATCTAACTTTTTTTTTTTTTTTTTTGTACTAGGGATCTAACCCAGGGGCCCTTAACCACTGAACCACATCCCCAGTCATTTTTATATTTTAACTAGAGACAGGGTCCCATTAAGTTGCTTAGAGCCTCGCTAAGTTACTGAGGCTGGCTTTGAACTTGTGATCTTCCTGCCTCAGCCTCCCCAGCTGCTGCAATTACAGACCTATGCCATCACACCCGGCTCTAAAACATAATTTTTGATGTTAAAATGTAGCATAAATTATTCTCCTTTTTTACTTATTTTAAATTTTATTTATTTACTTATTTTTAGCGGTGCTGGGAATTGAACCAGGGCCTCGCACATGCTAGGCAAGCACTCTACCCCTGAGCTACATCCCCAGTCATTTTCCTTTTTTTATATGAAAGGGATAATGAGAAAAGATGAAAGGTAAAACAAGATTTTTTTCCTTGGTGGTGCTGGGGATTAAATACAAGACACACGCATGCTAATACTGACCTATACCTCCAACCCCCTAAGGTTTTTTTTTTTTTTTTTTTTTTTGCAGTGCTGGGGACTGAACCCAGGGTCTTGTGCTTTCAAGGCAAGCACTCTACCAACTGAGCTATATCCCCAGCCCCCGCCACCCCCCAAGATTTTAATTTCTGACATAAAAAATAGTTTGCACCAAAAAACACAAAAAAGGAATTTTTATGTTTGTTTTTGCTTTTGCAGTACTAGGAATTGAACCAAGGGATGCTCTACCACTAAGCTATGTTTCCAGCTCTTTCTATATTTTTATTTTGAAATAAGTTCTTGCAGCATTGCCAAGGCTGACCTTAAAATTGCAATCCTCCTACCTTAGCCTCCCAAGTCACTGGAATGGCAGGTGTGTGCCACTGTACCCAGCTCAGAAATGTTTTTAGCTGTGTTATTTTTTTTTCAGTGTTACTTATGAAAGATGGAGACAAATAAAATCTCCATCATTTAGAAGATGGTTAATTATGTCAAAATGAATATTGCACAGTTATTGAAAAGCACTTGTGTTAATACATAAAAGTATGCAGGGTAAAAAACATTAATTGTAATTAAAATGTAATGAATGTAATGAACTCTGGCAAAGTATAAAAGTAGCTTAGCAAGACCTGTCTCAAAATAAAAAACAAAAAGGACTGGGGATATAGCTCAGTAGTACAGAGTCCCTGGGTTCAATCCCTACCAAAACAAAGAGAGAGAGAGAGAGAGAGAGAGAGAGAGAGAGAGATGCTGCAATTTGAATTCTAAATGATGTCCTCCCAGCCCAGTATCTTGAAGGAGATGTTTCCTCCTTGGCTTGGGTGTCCTTGGCAATGGGCCCTTCCTCACCCTTCCAGAGGGGCTCCATGCTCTTCATCATCATCATCATCATCAGAATCAGTTTCAGATGAATCATCATCATCATCGTCATCGTCATTTTCACTAAAGCCCCGCTGAGGTGTCAACTGTGAGGTCTTCTTTTTCTCCTGAGATAGGGTGGGGTAGGCAGAGAAAGGTTCACATAGAGAAATTTAATGCACCTCAGAGGCCTAGTTCTAAAAGTGTCCTAACCTACCCCCTGCACACCCGGCACCTAGTCACCAGAAAGGGAAGATGGTGCTTCTGGAAGGGGCATCAGAGTCTAGCTCCTGGTTAGCTACAAACTGGATCCCCACTTTCCATAACCATATTAATCTACCTGAAGCTGGGGTACAAATTCTATCTAAATGATACTTATTGCTTGGGAGATCCTGAGAGGTCTGTATAAACTTTATCCAAAGAGCTTCAACCCTAAAATGTAGGGACTTTCCAAGAAGAGGATGGCAACACTAAATAATTCTTTTAGGAGAAAATGGGGGAAAATGAAACGGAAGACAAACTAGAAGGGTTTAATACTCACAAAGATCACAAGGAAATCTAGCATTTAATTTGCAAGAATGCCCAGAGTAATCTGCTTGAAACTATCAAAAGAAGAAATTTCATAATCAACCCTGAGCCTGAATTCTGACCAGCAATTTCAGAGACTATGAGTTTTCCACTTCTTCTTCATGGGGTATTTGACCTATCCATATTTCCCTTCCCTTCCCCCATCAGTTAAGTGCAATGACTATATATTCTATCTCAGGATAAGGGATCTTTTGTTCTTAGTAATATAACCTACCTTTCTGAGCTTCTGGCTGTCTATGTACCATCCCACCCTCTCAAGTCCATGAGAAGGGGTCTGGTGACGCTTGGGACTTGCAGGGGCAGTTGGGATGGGGTCCATGTCTTTGCCTCTGTGGCCTGGAGCCTGTGGCATGCCCTCCCTTAGGACCTGAAGGATGACCAATTGGCCCCCTTTAAAAGTACGTTTTGAAAGTTTGGTTTCCATATACTATATGGCTTATTCCAGTTTTTAAAAATTAATATTTCTGTTATGGTAAAGCAGTTATTGGCACATAAAACTGTAGCACATTACAGGACACCAAAAACTGTTTTCAGTCACATTTTCCTCTATGAATAACAGATTTATTATATACATAGATAAAAACATACTCTAACTTATCTGTAATATTTATGACAGATAATAATACACAGTTGCAGAATTCACTCAGGTATCAATTATATACCTATTGTTATATAATTGATAAGAATATTCTAGAATACTCTTTCTCAACATTTACCAAAATTATCCTTGGTCACAGAAGCAGTTTTAGCAAAGGAACTTTTTATGAGTATTGACTACTGATTTAAAGATCAAGCCAGGCATGGTGGTGCACACCCATAATCCCAGTGAGCTGGCAAGCTAAGGCAGGAGAATTACAAGTTTGAAGTCAGCCTGAGAAACTTAAGGAGACCTTGTCTCAAAATAAAAAATAAAAAGGACTGGCAATGTAACTCAATGGTAAAGCACCCCTGGGTTCAATCTGTAGTACCTGCCTCCCCACAAAACAAGATTATTCAAAAGGAGATGGCTTTCTGCTGATCCTGGGTACACACTAAACTGGAAAGATAAGTGAGTGCTAAATACTGACTATGGCAGGCGGACTAGAAGAATGGAGGGTGGATATACCAAATTTGGAGGTCAACTTAAGAAAACTGTTCATTTTTCTTCTGCTTCTTGAAAGTTGTGCTTTACAAAATCCCTGATATAATGGGGAGGACTTTTTATAGTCAAATGCCTAAGAGATTATCACGTATATAAGATGCTAAAACAATATAGTTAGTCACGGACAAAGACCACCTTAAAATATTACCTTTTAGTCTTTTTATGAAGTCAGCCTATATCTCTACAGCTTCGAGTATTACTTCAAATATTCTTCACCTGAATTTCCATAGTTCCTTTTCTTAAAGGAAAATTAAAATATGACCACTGACCAGTGCAGTGGTACATGCCTGTAATCCCAATGGCTTGGGAAGCTGAGGTAGGAGGATCGTGAGTTCAAAGCCAGCCTCAGCAACTCAGCAAGGCCCTAAGCAACTTAGTGAGATCCTGTCTCAAAATAAAAAATAAAAAGGGTTGGGGAATATATGTGTAAACCACTGGATTACATGCTAATACTAAACACAAATGGTTGTTACTTGGAGCACACGTTCAACATTTACGTAGGCCAGAGATGGCAGTATTTTTCTATCTTTCTTTCAGAAATAGGGTGATTCCCTGTTTGAGGTCTTAAGACCTCAAAATTAAAATCTCTTTCACAAAATATTTGCAATATCACAAGTGTTGATGATGAAAAAATGCACAGACCAATAATTCTTATTTTAACACAATAAGTACATGAACTATTTACTAAAAATATAAATTCTCAGGTTTTTGCTTTTGAGGTTCTTGGAATCTATATTTTTAAAAGTAAGTATCCCAGTGCTGGGGATATGTTGGTAGAGTGATTGCCTAGTATGCACAAGGCCCTGGGTTCAACCCCCAGAACCACAAAAAAAAAAAAAAAAAAAAAAAAAAAAAAATAAAGAACCCCAGTTGATTCTTATGATGAGTAAAGTTTGTGACGCACCGGCCTACTTTATAGCAAATTCTTCACCAAAAAGCCATTTGTAATAGTAGGCTTGGGTCAGGGATGTAATTCAGTGGTATAGCATTTGCATATCATATGCAAGGTCCTAGGTTCCATTCCTAGGACCTCAAAAAGAAAAAGAAAAGCCAGGTGTGGTGGTACATGCCTGTAATCCCAGTGACTTGGGAGGTTGAGGTAGGAGGATCACAAATTCAAAGCCAGCCTCAGCAATTTAGTGAGGCACTAAGATTCTCAGTGAGAGTCTGTCTCTAAATAAAATACAAAAAGAGCTGGGAATGTGGCTCAGTGGTTAAATCCCTGGTACAAAAAAAAGAATAAAAGAAGACTTTATTTATTATGATGAAATCAAAATCTCAAGGCTCTTTGCTCATGAATTTCTCCCATGAACACAAATGTACCTAATCACTGGCACTGAGTGTTCCAGGAAATGTTTACTGTTGAGCTGGTATCATTTCAAACTATTTACTACAAACCTAAAGCAGAAATTCTATAAGAAGCTGTGGGTTATACTGCACCTTGTTATTTTCCTCTTCATACTCATCACTGCTGTTATCAGCCATCGTCTTGTTAGGAAGACAGCCAGAATGAGGAAGTCCTTAGAAAAAAAATTTCCCCTTTAGGTTACTATTTAAGTGATCTTTAAAGACAAATCATTTTAGTTCATAATATTTTGTGCTTTAACCATTCTAAGGACAGGTTTTATAAGAACATCAAGGTAAAGGATAGGAGACCAAATTCTAGTCATGGCTGTATTAATATAATTCAAAATGTTTATTAAACATTGGGTTAGATGCTATACTAGTTGATTATCTGCCACTCCATAATACAATTATTAAATTAATATAATATTTATATTAATATAACTATTATTATAGTATATTATTATTATTAGTTGTTTCATTGGTAAAATGAGGTACATAATTAGTAAAGTGAAAAGAGAGCTAGATTAACAGTCAGAATACTGGGTGTGATGGAAAACTCTATCACCTGGACAAAATGCCTTAACCTCTCTCAGTCTCAGTATTCCCATCTCTAAGTGGGATCAGTAAAATTTTTTACCCAGGACCACTGAAAGGATCAAGTGAGAAAACTTACACAGAAGGAAGTGCACTAGAGCATGGCAAATGATGGATAATTACAAATTTGAATCTGAATCTGAATCTATAACAGTAATAAAAATATTCTGAACAATTAAAGTATAATCAGATATAAGGTATTAACTGGTATGACAACGTGTTAGATGACGTCTAAATCAAATAAATGCAAATTAAACACCATTTTTTGGCTTACTAAATTAGTCAACTGAAAAGAAGTTATAATTTCCACAGCTGACAAGAGCATAAAGATGCTCAAGTCAAAAACCTGGTGGCTAGATACATACCCAATATAACTGAAAACAGAGGCTCAGACCCTTGTACGCCTCTGTACACAGCAGCATTTTTCTCAACAGCATAAAAGGAAAAACAACCCTAGTATCTATTAAGAGATAAACAAATAAACAAAGTATAGCGATATCCATTCAATGGAATATGATTCAGCCATAAAAAGGAATGAAACTCCAAGACACACGATAGTATGAATGGACCTTGAAGCATTATGCTATGTGAAATAAGTCAGCCACAGACCAGGTGGGGTGACCCACACTCTAATTCCAGGTACTTGGAAGGGTAAAGCAGGAGACTGTGAGCTCGAGGTCAGCGTGGACAATATGGTGAGACCTGCCTCAAAATAAAATGAAAAGGGCTGGGGGTGGAGTTCAATCCCCAGTACTGCAAAAAAAAAAAAAAAAGAAAAGAAAAGAAAAAGTAAAGAAAGAAAGAAGTCATAAAAGGACAAATATAATATGATTTCACTTATGAAGTATGGAGAACAGGTAAATTTGTAGAGACAAAGTGAATAGTGGACCAGGGACTCAGGAGAAGAGAGGCATTCAGAGTTATTATTTAATAGGTTGGCATGATGAAAAAGTTCTGGAGAAACAGGAGTGACAGTTATCCAACATTGTGAATGTACTTAATGCCATTTAATTTTATACTTAAAAAGATTAAAGTGGTAAATTTTATGTTATGTATATTTTACCATAGTAAACAAAATCCCTGGCCAGTCATGGGTGCATGCCTATAATCCAGCAGCTCAGGAGGCTGAGGGAAGAGGATCCCAAGTTCAAAGCCAGCCTCAGCAACTTAGTGAGGCCCTAAGCAACTCAGCAAGACCCTGTCACTAAATAAAATATGAAAAAGGGCTGGGGATGTGGCTCAGAGGTTAAGCGCCCTGGGTTCAATTCCTGGTACCCCCCCACAAAAAAAAAAAAAAATTCCCCGAGTGGCATCTTTGGTTCTTAACTCGAGTCAAATCCAATATACCAGCAAGTCTTAGTGATTCTATAACAACAGTTTAGCTTATATTTGCCTCATGTCTTTACTTTTCTCTTCCTCACCATGGTCCAAGTCACTATCATCTCAACTCAGCTATTGCAAAAGTCCTTCCAACTGCTTCCCCACTTTCATCTTTTTAACCTTCAATCATTCCACATAAGCAGCAACATATTCATGTCTGTATAATATATCAAATGCATGCTACTGTCATGTATATCTGAAAAGAACAATAAAAAAATTTTTAAAAACAACAATATAAACCAGGCGAGGTGGCACATGCCTATAATCCTGGCAGCTGGGGAGGCTGAGGCAGGAGGATCGGGAATTCAAAGCCAGCCTCAGCAACAAGGCCCTAAGCAACTCATGGAAACCCTGTCTCTAAATAAAATATAAGAAGGGTCTGTGGATGTGGCTGGGTGGTTAAGCATCCCTGGGTTCAATCCCTGGTACCAACAAAACAAAAAAAACAGCAACATAGCTGCTAAAATTTGCTTGTTTTGCTCCTGCCTACCTCTCTAATCTGGCCATATACCACTTTCCCCTCCCATATAATGCATTCTTCTCCTTTCATCTTCCTTGACCATCCTTATCAAAAATACATTCCCTTGACAGGCATGGTGATATGCACCTGGAGTCCCAGCAACTCAGGAGGCTGAGGCAGGAAGATTGCAAGTTCCAGGCTAGCTTCAGAAATTTAGTGAGACTTTTTCTCAAAATTTTAAAAAAGGCTGGGGATGTGGCTCAGTAGTTAAATGCCCCTGGGTTCAATCCTGGGTACCAAAAAAAGGTCTCCTTCCTCACCATTATTTTCCTTAACAGCAATTTGCCTCCATCAACGCACTTATCATGTTCATAGCCATGTTTATTTGTTTATTCATTTGTCATCTCTCTCCCATGATTATAAGCAGCAGGATGGCAGGAACACTGTGTTTTTTGTTTAACACTGTGTACCCAGTGCTAGGCATAAGGTTGGCATGACAAAGAGTAAGCATTCAAAAATGTTTGTTAATGCCACTATTATGTAAAATTACATAATGCATCAATTAAAAAAAAAACTTTGTTGAGCCAGATGTGGTGGTGTGCACTTATACTTGGGAGGCTGAGGCAGGAGGATCCATTTGAACCCAGGAGTTCAAAACCAGCCTGAAAAACAGAGTGAGATTCCCATCTCAAAAGAAGAAAAATGTAGGGTGGGGCTGTGGCTCAGTGGTAGAGTGCTCACCTAGCACACATGAGGCACTGGGTTTGATCCTCAGCACCACATAAATAAAATTTAAAAAAAGAAGAAAAATGTTTGTTGAATAAATGAATGGTATCAAATCCTCTAAAAATATTCTGTTGGTATTTTAGCTGAGGTTGCTGATTAAGGGCAGAAGCAGTGTAAAACATAGTTGTTTTAAAAAAATTTTGTTTTCATTGTAGGTGGACACGATACCTTTATTTTTATGTGGTGCTGAGGATGGAATCCAGGGCTTCACACACGCTAGACGGGCGCTCTACCACTGAGCCTCAACCCCAGCCCCAGTAAAACATAATTTTGATAAGTTACAGCTTATCTAGATAACAGTTAGAACAGAGACTAGGGGTGTAGCTCAGTAGTAGAGTGCTTGTCTAGCATGCAGGAGGCCTGAGTTTGATCTCTAGCATCACAAATAGCCAATGCTTAACAGACCAGACCATGAGTAGAATAGTAACATGAAGTAAAAGTGATAGGGTTGGGTTAAAGGAAGATTCTGCAATTAGTAAGCTGTGATTTCTCCCTCCTTAATTAGTTAAAAAACAGAAACAGTGGCAAATGAAGTAACTTTGACTCTGAAAGTCAAAATTTGTTATTACAAACTGGGAACTTAAGACAAACATGAAATCATCCTGCTATTTGTTTTAGAACTATTTATCTTCTTTCTTCATTCTTCTCTTACCTTGGTGTCCTGGGGTTGGAGTACAAATACTTGCAACCTCTTCGGGGTCGTTAACCTCTAGACGCTCATCATATGCCTGATTCTCAACAATCTTGGTCTAAGCAAAAGGAGATATGATTACATATCATGGAAAGTACATTAAGCCCTCTGCCGGGAGATGCGTCCCAAACCATCATGGTTTCCTCTTCCTCAGCCAAGACACCAGTTCTACATAAAACCTTCGACCCCATCCAAACTTTCCTTAAGGTTGCTTGGCCCCAGGTCAAACGACTCAACCATTCTGCTGTAGCCCTTATGTAGGAACTGTCAGCAGGCTGCTGAGGACCGAGGGACTCTTGGAGGGAAATGACTTCTCCAGCAGCTCCCCCAAAGCTGTAAGATACACATGCAAAGGCAGATGGCGGCTTTCTTCCCAGTTCGGTCAGTTTTCCCAAAGCTGATTTCTCAGGAGAGGTTATAGAGGTGTCTGGGGGGTCACCTCTGGGACGGGCTGGGGGTGGGGGCGGTGTCCCGAAGAGAGGGTAAACTCCAGTCTCTCTATGGGTCCCATTCAGTAATCCAAAAGCGTCACCTCCATCTCCACTCCTTTTGCAGATCGAATTCCTTATAAATTTCGTGGGGAGTAAAAGAAGCAGGACAGTTGGTAGCGGGGTGGGGAAAGGGAAGAGGAGTTGTCATGGAGATGGGAAGAGGCATCCTCTTGGGAGGGAGGAAGGTAGTTCCCTTTCCGCTGGGGTGAGTACGAATTACCTGGAGCCCCTCTGAATCCGTCTCCTCTATTTGGAAAGAACCCCAGCCTAGGACTGGGGTCTCACTCCAATCTCGCACCAGGCCACTTCAAGGGTTCTACTTGGAGCAACCGGCCTGTTGTGAGTCGCTAGGCAAAAAAGAAAAAAAAAAAAAAGGACAAAAACCCCGCGAGACTTGGTGCCATTATCGTGAGATCTCCCCCATTCACCGTACTTTCGCCTCTTCCAACGTAGGATCTCTATGCGCAGGAAGGAGATCAAAGGGCCCAAGTGAAGCCTCTCTGGGCGCTTTGGGCGGCCAAATCTCCTGTTTGTCTATGGTTTCAGTAAATGCGTCTGTTGCACCATCTAGCGGCCGCAGTTTGTAGAGCCGGTTTATTAATTTCGGCCCTTCAATGGGAAACCGTGTCTTTCCCGATTTATAAACAAGGATCAGCCGGGCGTGGTGGCCCACGCCTGTAATCCCCAGCGGCTTGGGAGGCTGAGGCGGGAGGCTCACGAGTTCAAAGCCAGCCTCAGCAACTGAGCGAGGCCCTGAGCAATCAGTGAGACCCTGTCTCTAAATAAAATACAAAATAGGGTGAGGGATGTGGGTCAGTGGAGGTGGAGTGCCCCTGGGTTCAATCCCCAGTACAAAAAAAAAAAAAAAGAGCAAGGATCCTAGGGCATGTGTTTTCTCCTAGATCTGTCTAATCAGAATTTAGACACACTTTCCAGGGAATATTCCAAACACTTTTTCTTTCTTTTTTTCTTTTCTTTTTTTCTTTTTTTTTTTTTTTGCGATGCTGGAGATCAAACCCAGTACCTCACCCGTACTAAGCAAGTGCACTACCTCTGAGCTACATTCCCAACCCCTCCACTTTTAAGGTCCTTTCATAGCATTTACGTTATTTTATAGTCCTTCCCTTCCAAGGTATCGTATTACAGCAACATACTTATACTAACAAATTATTCCTCCTTTATCTAAGATTCAAACTTAACCGTATCCTGTATTTTTATTTACTAAAAATTCATGTGAGCTTAAGACAGGATATGTGTGTGTCTGTTTGATTTATAAACTCTTTGTAGCACATTATGTTGCATAAATTATGCACTTTTAAAGTGCTCATTGGACAGGGTGAGATGGCTGGCACATGTCTGCACTCTCAAGTACTCCGAGGCTGAGGCAGAAGAATCCCAAGTTCAAAGCCAGCCTCAACAACTTAGGGAGACCCCGTCTCAAAATAAAAAGGGCTGGGATCCTGGCATGGTGGCAAACGCCTGTAATCCCTTCTGCCTCCGGAGACTTAGGCAGAAGGATCGCACTTTCAAAGCCAGCCTCAGCAACTTAGTGAGGCCTTAAGCAACTCAGTGAGATCCAGTCTCTAAATAAAATAATTTTGAAAGGGCTGGGGATGTGGCTCAGTGGTTATGCGCCCAGGTTCAATCCCTGGAACAATAAATAAATTAATTAAAATAAATAAAAAGGGCTGGAGATGTAACTCAGTGGTAAAACACCCCTGGGCTCAACCCCAGTACCAAAAAGAAAAGCCATGGCAGGCAGAGAGTGTAGCTCAGTGGTGGATTCAATCCCTAATAACCAAGGAAAGGGAGAGAGAGTCTTAATTTTTTTGCAGGGGTGTGTGGATAGCAGGATTGAACCCAGGGGCCCTTAACCACTGAACCACATCGCCAGCCAGTTTTATATTTCATTTTGAAACTGAGTCTCAGCTAAGTTGCTTATGCCCTTGCTAAATTGTTGAGGCTGGTCTTAAACTTTCAATCCTCCTGTCTCAGTCTCCTGAGCCACTGGGATTACAGGTGTGCACCAGATCTAAATGTTTTCAATTGGTGCATAAAAATTGTGCATATTTTTGGAGGACTAGCTGATGTTTCCATACATATATCCATTATGTAAAGTTCAAATCAGGGTAAGCATATCTATCTCATCATTTATCATTTCTTTGTTGTAAAAACATTCAAAATCCTTTCCTCTAGTTTTTTTGAAGTATACAGCCCATAGCACATTATTTTTATCTGTAGTGGTCCTACTGTGCACTAGAACACCAGAATTCATTTCTCCTAGCTGTAGTTTAGTACCCGTTGACCAATATTTCCCACTCTCTTTCTTTCTTCTATTATTTTCAGTCTCTGGTAACAACTCTTCTACTGTCAGCTTGTATGAAGTCAATATTTTTAGATTCCAAATATATGTGAGGTCTTTGCCTTTCTGAGCCTGGCTTTTTCACTTAATAGAATGTTCTCCAGTTTCATCCATGTTGTAGCCAATGACAGAATTTCGTCCTTTTTATGGGTGAATAGTATTTCAGTGTGTGTGTGTGTGTGTGTGTGTGTGTGTGTGTGTGTGTACATGGGCGCATGTGTGTTTGTGGTACCAGGGATTGAACCCAAGGCTTTGCACATGCCAGGCAAGTGCTCCACCACTGATCTACATCCCCAGCCCTCATTGTTTATATGTACCACATTTCACCCAGCATTGCAGCTCAGGCCTATAATCCCAGCAGCTCGGGATGCTGAGGCAGGAACATCACAAGTTTAAGGCCAGCCTCAGCAACTTAATGAGGCCCTAAGCAACTCAATGAGACCCTGTCTCAACAACAAAAATTAAAAATTAAAAAAGGCCTGGTTATGTGACTCAGTGATTAAGTGCTCCTGCGTTAAATACCCTGTACCAAAATCATCATCATCATCATCATCATATTTTACTTAATACATTCACTGGTTAATGGATACAGATTGATTCCATTTCTTTGCTACTGAGACTTCTAGTTTAAAATGGAACTGCAGGATTGGGGATGTATTTCAGTGGTAGAGCATTTGCTTGCTGTGCTTGAGGTCCTGAGTTCAATTCCCAGCAACACACATGTGCACACACATGCACACACACCCCTACAAATTTTTAAAAATTTTTGTAATGTGTTATTGCCCATAATAATAGATATATAGTTGAGCATTTACTACATGGGAGCACTTAGAGATTATATAATCTACTTCATATTTTCTTTCTTTTTTTTTTTTTTTTTGCAGTGCTGGGAATTGAACCCAGGGCCTTATGCTTGCGAGGCAAGCACTCTACCAACTGAGCTATATCCCCAGCCCCTATTTCATATTTTCTAACACAAATTTATGAGATAGATGTCACTGCCAATTTACAGATTAGGTAATTAAGGCTTAGTGAGTTAACTTGCCTAGTCACTCAGCTAGAAAGTTCTGAAAGCAGGAGTCAAACACAGGTTAGTCTGACTCGTAAGTCTTTGCTTTAAACCATTGTAATATAAGGCACTCCTTGCAAAGCCTGCTTGCAGGGTCGCAGTTTCTCCTTCAATTTAATTATTTTCAAAAGAATCAGCATCAATTGGTGTTTTTATTTACTTTTTCCTTTTTTTTTCTTTTTTGGTGGGGATGGAACCCAGGACTTGGTGAATGCTAGGCAAGCGCTCTACCATTGAGTTGCATCTCCACCCACCATCAATTGGTCTTTGCTGATCTTCTGAGTTCTATAGTGAAGGCCCTGAAAACTGCCACAACAAGGCAATAATTCTTAAGAGAATTTTACTTTTTTTTAAAAAAAATTATTTATCTTTCTTAAAACATGTGAATTTTAGCTGGGTGTGGTGGCTCATGCCTGTAATCCTAGTGGCTTGAGAGGTTGAGGCAGGAGGATTGCAAGTTCAAAACCAACCTCAGCAACTTAGCAAGGCCCGTTCTCAAAATAAAAAGTAAAAAGGTCTGGGGCTATGGCTCAGTGTTTGAGCGTCCCTGAATTCGATCCCTAGTACAAAAAAAAAAGTGTATTTTATAACAAAAATTAAAATACAGGTTGACATAAATCCTTTCAGAAATGCAAGGTTTTTATTTTATCATTCCATTGGAGATGGAATTTAAATGAATAAGAGTGGGAAGTCTATAGTGCAGAGTGCTTAAGGGTACAAGGTTCTGAAGATGAGCAGACTTCAGAAGTTGGGATTCTGGAACCAACCTAGATGCCCTTCAATTGAAGAATGGATAAAGAAACTGTGGTATATATACACAATGGAATATTACTCAGCCATAAAAAATAATAAAATTATGGCTTTTGCTGGTAAATGGGTGGAGTTGGAGAATATCATGCTAAGTGAAATAAGCCAAGCCCAAAAAACCAAAAGCCGAATGTTTTTTTCTGATCAGTGGATGCTGATACATAACAGGGTTGGGGGGCGGGGGTTATGGGGGGATAGGAAAGAATGGAGGAAGTATGAATGGTGTGGAGGAAAATGGGATGGGAGGGGATGGTGGAAGGAAAAATAGTAGACTGAGACAGACAGCATTACCCTATGTATATGTAAGATTATATGAACTGTGTGAATTAAATAAATAAATAAATAAGAAGTTGGAATTCTGAAGTCATTTGATTTCTGCCTTTTTAATTTTCTAACCATGAGAACTTTGGTGGAGGAATTTTTCCTTTGTACCTTAATTTCCTCACAGGTGAAACAGAGATAATAAGGGTACCTAGCTTAGAGAATTCTTATGAGGAATAAATGAAATAATCTGCAAAGAAGTTAATGCCTGGTAACTTTTATGTGTTTAATAAGCATTAATGAATACACAAATGAAAAGAGGCAATGTGTTATAATGAGAAAAGCTTGATTTGAATCCTGGCTTCACCACTCACTGCCTCTATGAATTTGGGCAACTGTTTAACTTCTTTGATCTACAGTGTCTTTATCTGGATTATTGTAAAGGATTATAGATAACATATATAAAATAGTGACACAAAATAAGTACTCAAAAAACTTGTTGTTATACTTTATTACAGATATGTAGGTTTAATATGGGTGAGTGCTTTAGGGTTGAACCAGGCAGGATATGGGATAAAATGATAAAGGGAAGAACTGCTGAATTGATTATATTCTGAAAAACCTGAAATTTGGCATGAGTGAACTTCCAAAAGAATGAGAAAACTAGTGTTGGGGATATGGCTCAGTTGGTAGAGTGCTTAAGCACTAAAGCCCTGGGTTCAATCCTCAGAACTGGAAAAAAAAAAAAAATTGAGTTCTGGTCTAGAAACTTTAGGTAAATCACACTTGTCATCATTTTATTAACAAGCAGAATGGACATAAACATAACTACCCTGTTTCCTGCACATGCTTTTGTTTGTTTATGTTAATGGAGACTACCCACAAGGCTGTTCTAACACTGAGCTACAGCCCTAAACCATTTTTTTTTTTTAAGACAGGATCTTGCTAAGTTACTCAGGCTCCACTTGAACTTGTGATCCTCGTGCCTCAGCCTACTGAGTAGCTGGGTTTACAGACATGTGCCACTACACCCAGACTTTATTCCTTTTTTATGGCTAAATAATATTCAATTTCTACTCCATTTGTGTGCAATGAACTAAAATAATAATAAAAAAATGTTCAATTTCATTGCTAAACTACCTTATGTCCATATCTTTATGAATGGATCTGTTTGGATGGTTTCTGCTTTGTGCTACCGTGAATAGTGTTTAGAGTACACGTTTTTGTACTGACATATTTCATATTTTCAATTATCTTCACATGTAGGTACAAATGATTTGCTGATTTGTGTAGACTTTCTGAGAAACTGCCAGACTGTTCTAAAGTGGCTGCACTATTTACATTCCCACCAGCAGCTTATAAATGTTCTAACTTTTCTGCATTTTTGCCAAAACTTAGTATAGCCATCCTGGTGGGTGTGGTTCTCACCATGTATTGCATGTATTGATTTGCACTTTCCTAATGTCTAAGGATGCTAAACATTTTTTTTTGTACCTGAGTTTGAATCTAGGGGTGCTAATCACAGAGCTGCATCCCCATCCTTTTTTATTTTTCAAGACAGTCTCAAAAATGGCTTAGGGTCTCGCTAAATTGCTGAGGCTGGCCTCAAATTTGTAATCCTCTTTCCTCAATCTCCCGAGCTGCTGGGATTAGAGGCATGTGCCACCACATCCAGCGATGCTAAACATATTTAAAAGTTTTTTTTTTTTTTCTTTTTTTTTCAGTGCTGGGGATTGAACCCAGGGCCTTGCGCTTGCAGGGCAAGCACTCTAGCAACTGAGCTATATCCCCAGCCCTAAAAGTTTTTTTTTTTTTAATCAGTCATTTGTGTATCTTCTCGAGGAATGTCTATTCAAATCCTCTGTCCATTTTTAAATCGGGGTTTTTCTTTTTATTGTTGAGTTGTAAGAGTTCTTTATGTATTCTGGATACTAGTCCCTTAGGTGCACAGATTATTTTGTATATTATCCAGTGGCTGTGAGAATGGCTTTATAAACTGTAAGAGGTGACGCAAAATGAACGAAGTCGAAGACAGACAATAAGCAAAAACAAGCGTGAGCCTCTACAGCTGGAGCCGAGTGCCCCATAAGTTGTGGGTAAAGCCGGCGCAGCATCCCGGTACCCACGCTTTCCCCACCCCGCCGGCCCGCCCTCCGCCCTTTGACCCGCGCCGTTTCCGGTTGGAGACGTGGCTCGGGGCCGCCATCTTGGTAAGAGGCGAAGCGGCAGCTGCTCCTGTCAGGGGGGCAGCAGGTCCAGAGCGGCCGGTGCTCCCCTTGCCCTGGACCCGGCCCTATTCTCAGTGGAGCCAGAGCGCGGGTGCGCGCCACCACCGCCCTCACCATGGTAAGACGCGAGCCAGGCCCGAACTCGGGGGGCCGGGCCTCTCTCGACCCCTCGCCCTGCCGGCCGGCCTGGCACTGGGGCCTTAGCGGCCCCGCCCCGAGGGTCTGGAGCGGCTCCTTCTCCTGGGACTCCGGGCGCTCCCTGGCCGCCTGCGTCCCACGCCCAGCCACCCAGGAGATCCGAGAACCGACTCCAGCCCCTCTGGTCGTGGCCGCCGCACCCCACCCCCAACCAGCTGGACCGCCGCCTCTGCCGGGACCGGCCCCCGAGAGCGACTCAGGGATTTTGCCCTGCGGGAACCTGGTGGTGGTTGTCGAGTGGTCCCTGGGCGCTGATGTCCTGCCGGGCCCCTGGGCGCGCAGAAGGCTAGGCCTCTCTCGGGAGGTTCCCGTCCTTCTGTTATCAGCTCGCCTTTTGTTTGTTCGAAAGGGGGAAATGGAAGCCCAGAGCGGGCGGTAACTTCTAATGCTCATTCTTAAGACTCAAGCGTCGCTGAAACCTTCCACTTCGGTGGAGCTTACCGTGTTCCGCTTGTTAGTGTGACTAAGTGTACGCTGTGTATAGAACACTGGGAAAACGAGTTAGGAGAACACAGGGTTTCTCTCTTCAAGGAACATATTGTTCAAGTGAAGTAAAATGTGTATGTGGCATGTAGTGATCGTGTCTCAGGAGGAGGAGGAAGGGGTGGGTCACACTCTGGGACCTGTTACTTGCCTTCGGATGCATTATCTTTATGGACGTAGGAAAAATTAATGTGGGTGAGGGTGGGGGAAGATACAACTGCTAACTCCACTAACTTGCTTTATCACTATGATTTGTGGCTATTCATGAAGAAGAAATCCCTTGGTTCAGAAGAGCTGGTAATTTTTTTTTTTTAAATACACCTTATGCCCTTCAATCTTTTTCCTTTTTAGCTGTTGATAGGTCTTTATTTTATTCATTTATTTATATGTGGTGTTGAGAATGGAACCCAGTACCTCACACATGCTAGGCAATCACTCTACCACCGAGCCCCAACCCCAGCCCCTCAATCGTTTGAAGATGTCCTTTTGTTGTTTTTTGTTAATAGATATTTTGATTTAAAGCATCTTCCTGTATACCTAAGAGTTGATAATATAATTTGGTGCCAGTCTTGCTAAGTTCTACTGACAGCCCTTTAGGTGTGAACATGGATAGTGGGAAGGGAAGATTCATTATTGGGCTTGAAACTATTGAAAAAAAATTTTTTTTTCTCAGCCTCAGGTATATAAATTACATCAAGCAGATTTTCCTCCTACAACTTTTGTGTTAGATGTAAAATTGTCAAAAGTTCCACTAGGAGGCTTAGTATTTGGACAGAGATTGTTTTTAAAAACTCCATTTCCTTTTACATTCAGAACATTTTAATAGTGTATTTTAGACCATATTATAATTTTTTAAAATACCTTTATTTTATTTTTATGTGGTGCTGAGGAGCCAACCCAGAGCTTCACATGTGTGAGGCAAGCACTCTACCACTGAACCACAACCCCAGCCCACATATTACAATTTTAATAGCAAAGTTAAAGTCTTATATTATGTAAATGAAATATAGATCTTTACAAAAATCTTATTTTTAAAAAATGTTCTTGAGCTGGGTGTGGTGTAACATGCCTGTAATCCCAGCGGCTCCAGAGGCTCAGGCTAGAGGATCGCAAGTTCAAAGCCAGCCTCAGCAAAAAGTGAGGTGCCAAGCAACTCAGTGAGACTCTCTCTAAATAAAATACAAATTAGGGCTGGGATGTGGCTCAGTAGTCAAGTGCCCCCCCCTCCGCCCAGTTCAATCCCTGGTACACACCCTCCCAAAAAAATGTTCCTAAAACTTAGTTATTTTTTTTTAATTCATTGATAATCCAGGGATGGTAAATCTCTGAGTAACATATATATATATACATATATATGAATAAAAGTAACACATATGTTAAAAAATATATATATATAAAGTAAATTTTGCATGTTATTTTGACATGTGTACATACACATAGAATTGTGTCAAGTGTTTCTGAATTATTTGGGACCCAGATACCCACAGTTTTATGTGCTCAGGAGAACAGTTTATATCAGTACATTCTGCTCTGTTGAGTCTTTTTTTTTTTTTTTTTTTTGGTACCAGGGATTCAACCCAGGAGTGCTTAACCACTGAGCCACATCCCCTGCCCTTTTTCATATTTTATTCAGAGATAGGGTCTCACTGAGTTGCTTAGGGCCTTGCTAAATCGCTGAGACTGACTTTGAACTCACAATCTTCCTGCCTCTGCCTCCCAAGTTGCTGGGATTACAGGTGTGCGCCACTGAAGCCAGCTTCTGTTGAGTCTTAATACATGGTATTATTTTTGTGTAATGTTCTTGGATCCTACTGAATTACAAAAAGATCTCTGTATGGTCGACATGTCTAAATAGGGTGACATTTTGTATTGAAACTTCTAAAAGTTGATTTTCCTTGATATGGAATTTTCAAACATGTGGAAAAGTTGAATAGCTTTACAGTGAACAATTATATAACTACAAGCTAGAATCTATAATTAACATTTCACTATATTATTTTGTCATACATGTACTCATCCATCCATTCCATATTTATAAAATACACTTCAAAGTAAATTATAGATAAATAAACATTGGGTTTTGAAAAATAAATTCTCTTTGGATTTAGTTATCGAAGTTAGTGTAAAGTATCCTAGACTGCAAAGTCTCAATAGATACATAAATGAACAAATGGGAAAACAGATGGTTTATGGACCGGAGGTGTAGCTCAGTGGTTACCATGGAGTGCTTACCATGCACAGGCCTTGGGTTCAGTCCTCATTACTGCAAAAAAGAAAAATGGTGGAGGGGGCGGGTTATGATGACTTCATTATAACATGAAATTCAAAGAACTGTTTTTGTTTTTGTTTTAGATTGAACCCAGGGGCACTTAATCACTGAAACACTTCCCCAGCCCTTTTTTAATATTTTATTTAGAGACAGGGTCTTGCTAAGTTACCTAGGACTTCGCTAAATTGCTAAGGCTGGCTTTGAACTGGGGATCCTCCTGCCGCGGCCTCCTGAGTCACTGGGATTACAGGCAGGCTGCCTGGCAAGAAAGGTGTCTTTTAATTTGTCCTTCTAATTTTCTGCAAAGTGAGGGAGTGTTCTTTCTTAACATTTGTCAAATATTATTATACTCAGTTCTTTTTTTCATTAAACTTATGTTTGAATAAACTTGATGTTAAGTCTCATGGTAGCACCCATCTTTCAAATTTTTACTTGTCTAGAGAATGCTGGTCTTATTTACTAAGTATAGACAGCAAACCTGTTGTGGTGACATTAAACATAAATGATCACAGTAAGTTCAGTTCCCCAAAATTGTTAGTTAATAAAAGGTAGATTTGAGGGGGCTGGGGTTGTAGCTCAGTGGTAGAGCACTTGCCTAGCACGCGTGAGGCGCTGGGTTCAAGTCTCAACACCGCACATAAATAAATAAAGGTAGCCAGGCGAGATGGCGCCCGCCTGTAATCCCAGCACTTGGGAGGCTGAGGCAGGAGGATCACGAGTTCAAAGCCAGCCTCAGCAACTTAGGGAGGCCCCACGCAACTCAGTGAGACCCTGTTTCTAAATAAAATACAACATAGGGCTGGGGATGTGGCTCAGTGGTGAAGTGCCCCTTGGTTCAATCCCCAGTACCAAAAAAAAAAGAAAGAAAGTGGCCTTAATATAACCATGAATTGTGTGTGTGTGTGTTTAATTCTGGAATTCTAAAACATTTTGAAGTTCAAGACCTTTAGAAATTCAGATGCCATGGCACACACCTATAATCCCAGTGACGCTAGAGGCTGAGGCAAGAGGATTGTAAGTTTGAGACCAACCTCAGCAATTTAGCGAGATCCTGTCTCAAAGTAAAAATGAAAAGGACTAGGGGGACTTCAGCGTGGCTTAGCGCTTGCTTAGCACGTGTGAGATACTGGGTTTGATCTTCAGCACCACATAAAAGTAAATAAATAAAATAAAGGTATTGTGTCCATCTATAACTAAAAAATTAAATTAAAAAAAAGGACTGGGAATGTGGCTTAGTGGTAAAATGCCCCTGGGTTCAGTCCCCAGTACCAAAAGAAAAAGAAAGACTGATGATCCTTGTTTTAGAGAATTGTTTATATTTATGCTGAATTGCCACCTGCTGTTCTTCTGTCTCTTATCACCTACACACAATTTGTTTGGATTAGGTGATTTGCCTTTCAGCGACTTCATATAAAATATGGTTCCAGCCGGGCGTGGTGGCGCACGCCTGTAATCCCAGCACTTGGGAGGCTGAGGCAGGAGGATCGAGAGTTCAAAGCCAGCCTCAGCAACTTAGCGAGGCCCTAAGCAACTCAGTGAGACCCTGTCTCTAAATAAAATACAAAATAGGGCTGGGGATGTGGCTCAGTGGTGGAGTGCCCCTGGGTTCAATCCCCAGTACGAAAATAAATAAATAAATAAATAAATAAATAAATAAATAAATAAAAATAAAAAATAAAATAAAATAAAATATGGTTCCAAAGTATTGCTTTTGGAGCAGTGGATGTGAAATAGGAATAATTTGCATTTTCCATTACTGTGAAGTTTTCAAAGTTGTGGAGATTGAACCCAGAGCTTTACACATGCTACACAAGCACTTCACCATTGAATCACACCCTCAACCCTTTTTATTTTATTTTGAGATAGGATCTCATTAATTTACCCAGACTGGCCTGGAACTTACAGTCATCCTACCCCAGCATCCCCAATTGTTGGCTTATAAATCTTATTGTTGTTGTCATTGTTATTGTTGTTACTGGGGATTGAACCCAGGGGCACTTTACCAATGAACTAATACCCCTGGTCCTTTTTATTTTTTATTTTGAGACAAAAGTCTTGGGGCTGAGGTATAACTTAGCATTTGTCCAGCATGGCATACTGGGTTCAGTCAAAATAAAAATAGAAAGGGTGTTGCTATCTTGATAACATTGACCTCAAACTTGTGATCCTCCTGCCTCAGACTCCCAAGTTGCTGGAATTATAGGTGTATGCCATCCTGCTTAACAATTTATAGAATATTTTTTAAATATTTTGTTTAGTTGTCAGTGGACCTTTATTTGTATGTGGTGCTGAGATTCAAACCCAGTGCCTCACACATGCTAGGCAATTGCTCTACCACTGAGCTACAATCCCAGCCCAACAAGTTACAGAATATTAAAGTCTAAAAGGCACTTTCAAGCTGGGTGCAGTGGCACAGGCTTGTAATCCCAGCAGTTTGGGAGGCTGAGGCAGGAGGATTGTGAATTCAAAGCCAGCCTCAGCAACTCAGTGAGACCCTGTCTCTAAATAAAATATAAAAAAGGGCTGGGGATGTGGCTCAGCACTTAAGCACCCCTGTGTTCAATGCCTGGTACCAAAAAAAGAAAAGGCACTTTGAATTTCGTATAAACTAACTAACTTAATTATTTTAGGGATATTTCAATAAGCAATTGACTTACTACCCAAAATCATATAATTAGGTGGCACAGTCAGGACAGAAACCTTATTCTCAGGTTCTTTTACTCAAAGCACTTTCTGATCCATGTGTTAAATTGCACAAATAATAGTATACTCAAATCAGGTAAATCTTAAAGAAATGTATTTGACTATGACTGTCAAGGGTTGTTTGTCTTTTGAAGGGAACAGGATTTATTTAAGTGAGAAGCAAAAAGATAGAATTCCCACAAGGTGAGACGGGACCTGATAGGGGTTACCCCTATCAAGGGTTCTTGAAAGTTTCTTTTAAAAAGGTCTAAAAAGTCCTTTTCTAAGAATTAAAAAAAAAAAAAAATTAAAATCACCTTTATAAAAAGTCATATTCTTCATCAAAGAAAATTGCAATGGGAAAAATTAACTTGTCCTTTAGTATATGCTATATTTTAATAATTGTTAGACATTGGTAAATGATTTGAAGAGAAGCTTTTATTATGTCAAAGCATTTAAGAAGACAAATGTTGTTGGGTGCAGTGGCACACACCTGTATTCCCAGTGGCTCAGGAGACTGAGGCAGGAGGATTGAAGTTCAAACCCAGCATCAGCAATTAAGCAAGACCCTGTCTGAAAAAAATAAAAAGGGCTGAGGGATGTGGCTCAGGTTAAGTGCCCTTGAGTTCAATCCCCAGTACATCTCCCCCACAAAAAGGACAAATGTTAACTTACTGTAGAATAAATATCTTGTTTTGAGGTGGTCATGCCTTTAAGCCATGTTAGTAACTATAACATAGTGAATAGAGACTTCTGTCAGCTGTGTGGGCCCTGTGATTGTGGTGTCCTGGGTGTTTAGAGGTTTATGCCACACCTAGTATGGAGAATTTTGGTTCTACTTTGGGAGCCTTATTTTGCATATAAGTAAATAATGGAATGACTCAAAAAGAGTCTCAGCATTTTCCTGCCTGAGACCTATTTTACCCTGTGTTTATCTCTTTTTTTTTTTTTTTTTTTTTTAGTATTGGGGATTAAACCCAGGGGTGCTAAACCACTGAGCCATATCCCCAGCCCTTTTGTTTTTTATTTTACTTTTCAGACAGGGTCTCACTAAGTTGCAGAGGCTGGCTTTAAACTTGTGGTCCTCCTGCCTAAGCCTCCCAAGACACTGGGATTATAGGCATGCACCACCATGTCTAGCCCTACTATTTATCTTTACATGCTCAAATCCCAGAATCATCGAAGTAGGATTCAGATGCCGTTTCTTTCATCAGGTTGATCTTATTAGCTAGAGATGATCTCTTTCTCTGAAAGAGATTTTATCAGTTACTCTCTTAGGTTATTTACCACAGTTTACCCCATATTACAGTTTTCTTTTCTCATATTACTTTTATTACCTTTTTTTATGTTTTATGTTTTCTACTGAACTTCTTGTGATTAGAATGCCAGTCTGTTTCATCTTCATTCCGAGAGAGAATTGATTAAGTAAGTAGAGAAGATACTCAATAAATAATTGTTCAGTTTATTCTTTTCTTTGCAGTACTGGGGATTTAACCCAGGAGTGCTCTGTCACTGAGCTACATCCCAGCCTTTTTTATTTTGAGACAGGGTCTTACTAAGTTGCCTTGGCTGGCCTTGAACTTGGCATGCTCCTGCCTCAGCCTACCAAGTAGCTGGAATTACATGTAGACACCACCACACCCAGTTAATTCAGTTATTCTTATGATAACATTGCTAAAGTATTCTTATAAAAACATTGCTAAAGTAAAGATTATCAATACCTATAATTAGCCTTTGAACATGCCCAGTCAATAAAGTGGATGAGTTGCCCCCTTCGTAGCAATATCCCTTTTTGTTCCTTTTTCTCTCATGTTGTCCTTGATGTTACTTTTTAGCTAAATTCTGTCTGCATGGTATGGAGGTGTTTTTAGCTGCACCTTGAACCCTAAAAACTACCCTTGAATTTGTAAGCATTGTTTTTTATCTCTTATTTTTAGATATAAATCTGTATGCTCTTGTAGATCTGAAGTTTTGATCTTGCTCTAGATACACATTGATATATCTTTACTCGCCACTTTCAAGACATAAATCCTAATGTAGTGGACTGTAACTTCATAGGGCTGTTACTCTTAGCCTTTTGGAGTGAGAGTGGGGCTGTACAGGGATTGGATTTACAATATGCTCCCATTTCTCACTGCTATGAAGTGATTCTCTATGGACCATATGAGAATTACTATTTCTTTTTTTTTTTTTTTTTGCAGTGCTGGGGATTGAACCCAGGGCCTTATGCTTGCGAGACAGGCACTCTACCAACTGAGCTATATCCCCAGCCCAAGAATTACTATTCTAGAAGATCTATACATTCCTTGAAATAATATGTAAAAATTTTTTCCTAATTTTTTTATGGAAAAAATTTCCATTATTTGAATATAAAAATATGAACAAATCCATTGCCTCGAAGTAGTATAAATTGTTTTAATGAGATGCATGTTTATGTTAGTTATGGTACTATTTTACAATGTGAACATGTGTGATCTAAGTCTGTAATACTTTGGCTTATAATTTCTAAGCTTAGAATATTTGCATCACCCAAAAAGAAACTCTATACCTATTAGTAATCACTCCCTATTTCTGCAGTCTTATCCCCTGGCAGCCACTAATTTATTTCTTTTGCTATGGTTTTGTCTGTTCCGGATATTTCATATACACGGAATCATGTAACATATAACCAGTTTGATGGGGGAGCACTGTGGTTGCTGGGTATCAAGCCTGAGGCCTTGCTCTTGTAATACTCTGCTATTGAGCTATATCACCTAGCCCAAGAGGTGGCCTTTTGCATCTGATATCTTTCCCTTAGCTATTACATGTATCAATACTTCATTCCTTTCGTGACTAAATAACTTTTCCATTGTATGGATAATCTATATTTATCAATTCACCAGCTGATAGACATTAACATTTTCACTTTTTAACTATTTTGAATAATGCTAAGTATGAACATTCACGTACAAGTTTTTGTGTGCTGCATCTTTGAGTGAATTTTGGGACAAAATCTACCTTATATTTGGAAATATATGGCATTTAAACCCTTAGTGAACCAGCACAGAAGTTTACTTGCTTGTCGTTTGTAAGGTGAAGCAACAACCACATTTTAATTTTGTTCTTTTTCTTTTTTGCCAGACATAATATATATGGTTGAAACATGAACCTCCTATAATAAAAATTAATGTGAAAACAAATTTCTTGATTACGTTTAGTTTTCAACTTCTAAACAAAACCCATGGGTGGTGATAATTTTAGGTTAATTTTTAGTAAGGGACTAGGCCATTACCAGTATTTGTGTGCCAAAAATTATAAGAAAATGTTGTTGTTGTTGTTGTTGTTACTATCATCATCATTATCATTATACTGGAGAATGAATCCAGGGGCGTTTAACCACTGAGCCACATCTCCAGCCCTTTTTTGAATTTTATTTAGAGACAGGGTCTATTGAGTTCCTTATGGCCTCGCTAAATTGCTGAGGCTGGCTTTGAACTCTAGATCCTCCTGACTCAGCCTCCCAAGCCGCTGGGATTACAGGTGTGCACCACCACACCCGACTCAGAAACTTTATTCTTGTTTGAAGAAATCTTTCTTTCTTCTCACACAATTAAAGACATGGGTGGGTGCAGTGGCATGTGACTGTGATCCCAGTGACTTGGAGGGCTGAGTCGGGAGGATTAAAAGTTGGAGGCCAGCCTGGGCAACTTAGTGAGATCCTTTGTCGATAAAAAGTAAATAAAAAAGGGACTGGGGATGTAGCTCAGTGGTAAAGTGCCTATGGTTTCAATCTCTGGTAACATGGAGGATGTCTTTTGAGAAATATGGGTCATTATTCTTTCGATTTTTGTGTGTGTTGGGGAATGGGGATTGAACCCAGGGGTGGTTTGACACTGAACTATATTCCCAGCCCTTTTTTATTTTGAGAACAGGAACTTGCTAAGTTGCCTGAGGCTAACATGTGCCACTTTACCAAGCTCTTTTTTTTTTTTTTTTTTTGCATTTTTAATTCTTTTCCTGGAATCCTTATGTATCCTCAGTATATTTTTCTTTTTTTTTCTTAACTTTTTTTTATTGGTTCTTTTTAATTATACATGACAGTAGAACCCATTTTGATACAATTATACAGCAGGAAATATATCTTTTCTTTCACAATTAGATTCACACAATTCATATAATCTTACATATACATAGGGTAATACTGTCTGTCTCAGTCTACTATTTTTCCTTCCCCCACCCTACTTTTCTCTTTTTTGTACCTGGGATTGAATCCAGAAGGGTTTATGCAGAGCCACTTTTTATTTTATTTTATTTTTTTGTGACAGGGACTTGCTAAGTCGCTGAGGCTGGCTTTGAACTCATGATCCTCCTCTTTCAGCCTCCCAAGCCACTGGGATTATAGGCATTTGCCACTGTGCCCAATGTATCCTCAGTATTCTTGCTTAAGTATAAAACTACTTATTTATTTATTGCAGTGCTGGGGGTTGAACCCAGGGGTGCTTAACCACTGAGTTGCATCCCCAGCCTCCCCCCCCCCCTTTTTTTGAGACAGTGTCTCACTAAGTTGCTTAGGGCCTTGTTAAATTGGCAAGACTGACTTCAAACTTGCAGTTCTACATCAGTGTCCCAAGTCACTGGGAATATAGGCTTGTGCCACTATTTCCAGTTAGTTGTTGGTTTTTTGTTGTTGTTATTTTTTTTCAACTGGGGATTTAATTACTCAGGGGCATTTAGCTATATCCCCACATCCTTAGCCCAGCTGTTTGCTTTTGAGAGAAGGTCTCTCTGTGTTTCTTAGGCTGGCTTTGAACTCCTGGGCTCAAGTGATTGTCCTCCCTCAGCCTTTCATGTTCCACTGTGTCCATGAATTTGTTTTTCAACAGCCTTTTTTTTTTTTTTTTTTTTTTTGTTTTTGGGGGTATGGCTTTCCCCCCCCCCCCCCCCTTTTTTTTTTAGTTGTCTGTGGACCTTTATTTTATTTATATGCGGTGCTGAGAATTGAGCTCAGTGCCTCACACATGCTACGAAAGTACTCTATCATTGACCTACCACCCCAGCCCTCTCCTTTGTACTTTTTTATTTTAAGATAGGGTGTTGCTAAATTGCTTAGGGTTTCACCAAGTTGCTGAGGCCAGCTTCATATTTGCGATTGCCCTGTGTAAGCCTCAGGAGTTGTTGGGATTACAGGTGTGCACCACTGTGGCCAGCTTTTAAACTGCTGTTAGTGACTTACAATTTAAAACTAACTGTAGTTGGGATAATTCAGGTAAATTTCAGAAACATAAACAGCATTGTGTTACTCCTAAGCTAGTTCTTTGTAAATTTGGGTTATTATTTGGGAAATGGAATAGTTGATAGTATTATCTTTTTTTTTTTTTCAGTTGTCAGTGGACCTTTATTTTACTTTTTACTTATTTATATGTGGTGCTGAGATTCAAACCCAGTGCCTCACATATGCTAGGCAAGCGCTGTACCACTGAGCCACAACCCCACCTCAGTATTTTCTTTTGAGATTTCATACAAGATAACCTGGACCCATTTGAAGTAAACTGATCTTTAAAAATAAAAATCTGTTCAATAGAGGGAAACTACTTGTCAAGGTATAGATCAAATATTTCTATTATGAATTGTTTTTTAATATTTATTTATTTAGGGCTGGGGATATAGCTCAGTTGGTAGGGTGCCTGCCTTGCAAGCACAAGGCCCTGGGTTCAATCCCCAGCACCACCCAAAAAAAAAAAAAAAATTATTTATTTATTTTGGTGGTGCTGGGAATTGAACCCAGGGCTTTGTTTATGCTAGGCAAGCACTCTACCAACTGAACTATATCCCCAGCCCATTATATATGAATTATTTTTTATCTTGCTGCTTGGAAATAAGTATGCTGATCATTGTCTCCCAAATATCCCAATTATTACTTCTTTTTCTTCCTTTTTTAACTGTGCCGGGGATGGAATGTATTCCTTGCACGTACTAGACAAGCATTCTATCACGGAGCTATACCCTCAACCCCTTTTATTTTTTATTTTGAGCCACTGTATTGCTAAAGGCTGGCCTTGAACTTGTCATCCTCCTGCTTCAACCCCTTGAGTAGCTGGGGTTACTGGTGTGAGCCATCACACCTAGTTCCTAATTATTTATCCTTGATAGAGAAGGATGGGTTCTCTCCTATAGTTATTCTAAAAGCATTAATGTATTAAACTATAAGGCTACTTATTCAAACTGACTTTTCCCCTCTAACTGTTCATCTGAAGGGGGACAAGTTTCTATAAAATTGAAAAGTAAATAAACAGAAGGAAAAAAATGAAAAGTTTAATCAATAGAATTTTGATACTTCAGAGGTCATATCCTAGCATTTAGGCTTCCCAAATGTGTAAATAATCTTTTTTTGTTTGTGCTTATGAATTCTTGGATTCTAACACTCAAGAGACTGTTAACTCTGTACTTAATTTTATTGTTCTTCTGTATTGGCATATAAAGTCTCCTGTTCTTCCTTTGGTGCTTTATTTTGTTTAATGAAGTGCCAGATGCTAGAAGAAGGCTGCTGGGTCTTGTTCATTGCCCAGTATCAAAACTTACATGCAATATTGGGTTACTTAGGTTTTTATTGTACGGTTGTTTGACTGTCTGGTCAAACAACCAGTGGGGATAGTGGGAGTTGGGAATGCAGATGATAAATTTAGATTCACTAGATTGGTTTCATATTCTAGGTAAAAATGAAAAGAAAGGTCAGGGTCTTCTTAAAAGGCTGCTTAAATACATTTAATCTGCCTGATTACACTTCTGGGTTTTTTTTTTATTTTAAGTTTACCTTTTTTTAATTAATGTGTGTGTGTGTTTGTGTTTGTGTTCTGGGGATTTGACTTCTGTTTTGACTGTAGAATTTTCTGAATTTTTTTTAGAAAAAAACTTAAAGTTATTCTTTATGGGTATGCCAAATCAGAAAGTAACCCAATTCTGGGACACAACTAACTCATTAGTAAAATATGTGAAGAATTGGAAAAGATTATTTACTAAGTTTTCCTAAGATATATTATCAAGAAATAGGAATAATAGTTTAATTTTCCTCTACTTTACATTTGTCTTATAAATTACATTACCACAATTAAAGAAGTAGTGGAGTTTGAAAGCATTCTAATAGTAGTGTCAATCTATTTAAGATCCCCTGAGACATTGAGAAAACAGATGTGAAGAAATATTAATTAGTACTTACTTACAATGTGTGTTCCCGGCAGGTGCTGTTGGCAGCAGCAGTCTGCACGAAAGCAGGAAAGGCTATTGTTTCTCGACAGTTTGTGGAAATGACCCGAACTCGGATTGAAGGCTTATTAGCTGCTTTCCCAAAGCTCATGAACACTGGAAAACAGCATACATTTGTTGAAACGGAGAGTGTAAGATATGTCTACCAGCCTATGGAGAAACTGTACATGGTACTAATCACTACCAAAAACAGCAACATTTTAGAAGATTTGGAGACCCTAAGGCTCTTCTCAAGAGTGGTAAGAGTCCTTCTGTTCTACTCTATTTTTGGTACTGGGGATTGAACCCAGGGGCACTTCACTACTGAGCTATATCCTCTGCCCTTTTTATTTTTAATTTTGAAACAGAATCTCACTAAGTTGCCTAGGAACTTGCTAAATTGCTGAGACTGGCCTTGAACTTGCGATCCTGCCTCAACCTTCAAAGTTGCTGGGGTTACAGGCTTGACACTGCTCTTGACTGGGTTCCACATTTTTTGTGTGAAACTAGGTTTTCCTCTAAAACAGTTTATCAGTTTGTAGGCTCTGTTTCTCCCATTTCAGGAGCATATTGCTACAACTCCTTATTCATTCAGCAGACATTTATTGGATTCTCTCATGGACTGTATGTATGTATCCCAAAAGAGAATACAGGAATTCCTTCCTTCCTCTTTCCTTCCTTCCTTTTTCGTGGTACTGGGGATAGAACCCAGAGCCTCACATGTACAAAGCAAGCAGTCTGCCACTGAGCTACATCCCCAGTACCACCCTCACCCCCTGCAGCTCTTTTTTGAAACAGTCTTTCTAAGTTACCCAGCAGTTGGTCTCAAATTTGCAGTCTCCCTGCCTTGGCTTTCCATGTAGCTGGGATTTCAGGTATGTGTGATCTTGCATGGCTAGTATTGTGGTTCTTAAGTAGTTAATCTGCCTTTATAGTTATGAAATTTGTTTGACCATGTATTTTAGTTAAGTCTAAATGATGCAGGCACAGAAACAAAGACTTTATGCCAAAGTCTTACTTAAAATAAAGATTAAGAAAAGAGCTAAGAAAGGTATTCAGGTTTATTGAAATTTATTTAAAGAATTAAGACTTGAGAAAGGCTGCTAATAAATACAAAATCTTTCTTTTCCATTGCTGTCCATGATTAGATTCCTGAGTATTGCCGAGCCTTAGAGGAGAATGAAATATCTGAGCACTGTTTTGATTTGATTTTTGCTTTTGATGAAATTGTTGCCCTGGGATACCGGGAGAATGTTAACCTGGCACAGATCAGAACCTTCACAGAAATGGATTCTCATGAAGAGAAAGTGTTCAGAGCAGTCAGAGAGGTAAGTGGGGTCTTCTTTGCATTTGCTGGTTTGAATGTCTTTCTTTTAGCTTTCCTTTCACTAATCTGATTTTCCTGTTTTTACTTGATAATGTAGATTGTACTCAAAGTTGTATCCACATGTCTCTTTTCATAGACTCAAGAACGTGAAGCTAAGGCTGAGATGCGGCGTAAAGCTAAAGAATTACAACAGGCCCGAAGAGATGCAGAGAGACAAGGGAAAAAAGCACCAGGATTTGGAGGATTTGGTAGCTCTGCAGTATCTGGAGGCAGCACAGCTGCCATGATCACAGAAACCATCATTGAAACTGATAAACCAAAAGTGGCACCTGCACCAGCTAGGTATAATCCAGTGTATTTATTACCAGCCAGAGGAAAGCTGGATTTGTGTGCTTTGGAGTGATGAGTAATTAGTGTGGGTCTTGATGAATAAGATGTGATAGTAAATCTGGCTGCATAAAATATGAGGATAAAGGAGATATATGAATGTGGTGTTATTCCTTTTATGTAAAAGAGAGTTATTTTAAATCATGCAGTGGCCTCAGTTTCCTACTAGAATTGCCTTATGTGGGGAGGGGGAAGATCTTAGTGTTTAAAAGGAAGTTCTAAACTACTTGAAGTTATATGCAATATTTTGTTGGTGCAGTTACTTTATCTGAATGTTTTCATCTGATCATGTGATTATAAAAATGCACACTTGGGCCAGATGCTGTGGCACACACCTGTAATCCCAGGAGCTCAGGAGGTTGAGATAGGATGTTGAGTTCAAAGCCAGCCTCAGCAACTAACCAAGGCCCTAAGCAACTTAGTGAGATCCTGTCTCTTTTTATATTTTATTTAAAAATATAAAAAGAGCTAAGGATGTGACTCAGTGGTGAAGCATCCCTGGGTTCAATCCTTGGTACATAAAAAAAAAAAAAAAAAAAAAAAATCCACATTTGGTCTGGGTACTTGAAGCTTACATATTAATAATGACTATCAGTTTGGTCAGGTTCATATTAGACTATTATAGGCTACTCGTCTCCCTGCACTAGGATGCTCAGATTTTCTTCCTCTGTGTGTGTGTGTGTGTGTGTGTGTGTGTGTGTGGTGCTGGGAATTGAAGCCAGGGCCTGGTACATGTGAGGCAAGCACTCTCAACTGAGCTATATCCCCAGCCCCTTAATACTTTTTTTTAGATGTCCATAGACCTTTATTTTATTCACTTATTTATATGTGGTGCTGAAAATTGAACCCAGTGCCTCACACATGCTAGGCAAGTGTGCTACCACAGAGCTACAACCCCAGCCCCGGAAGCTTGGATTTTCCATTTAGGTCTTCACATTCCTTTTAAAGAATAACTTCAGGAGCCAGGTGTGGTGGCACACACTTGTAATCCCAGTGGTTTGGAAGGCTGAGGCAGGAGGATCATGAGTTCAAAGCCAGCCTCAGCAAAGGCAAGGAGCTAAGCAACAAGTGAAAACCTGTCTCTAAATAAAATACAAAATAGGGCTGGGGATGTGGCTCAGTGATTGAGTGCCCTGAGTTCAATCCCAGGTACCAAAAAAAAGAAAAGCTAAAGAATAACTTCAGGGAAAGTTTCTTTGATATGGGGTCATTAATGTTTTGGGCTTGTGTGTTTATAAGTGTTCTTATTTTGTATTCTTCCACCTAGGCCTTCAGGCCCCAGCAAGGCTTTGAAACTTGGAGCCAAAGGAAAGGAAGTAGATAACTTTGTGGACAAATTGAAATCTGAAGGTGAAACTATCATGTCCTCTAATATAGGCAAACGTACCTCTGAAGCAACCAAAGTTCATACTCCCCCTATTAATATGGAAAGGTAAGTATTCTTTCACTAAGTTCAGAACATTACACTTTTTTTTTATATTTTTATTAGTTGTTGATGAAACTTTATTTACTTATTTGTATGTGGTGCTGAGAATCGAACCCAGCGCCTCACACATGCTAGGCAAGTGCTCTACCACTGAGCCACAACCCCAGCCCAACATTTTTTTAAAATCCTCTTTCAGTGTACTATAAATTCTTTTTTTGGTCAAGGGCAGAGTGGTATACTGGGGATTGAACCCAGGACCTCACGCATGCTAAGTCATGTGCTCTCTACCACTGAGCTGCACCCTCAGTCCCATATTTTGTGCCTTTTGGTATTTCCTGATTTGAAAAATGTATACAGAACATATTCTAGATATTAACCTAAGGTTTGTTGATCCGTCTGTCCGTCCTTCCTTCCTCCCTTCCTCCCTTCCTCCCCTCCTCCCCCCCTATGATTGTCATGTTTAACCATGAGAGTCAGCCCCCATTTTGTACAAAATTTAGAACTTGCCTTTTATTGGATAAATTAAAAATTACTTGTCTTCATGTCTAGTGTATGGCATGTCTCTTAAAATGAGCTTGAATTGGCTGGGTATGATGGTACACTCAAGTAATCCCAGAAACTCAGGAGACTGAGACAGGAGGATTCCAAATTTGAGGCCAGACTCAGCAACTTGGCAAGACCTCGTCTCAAAATAAAAAAAAGAACTGGGGGCAGACTGGGGTTGTGGCTCACTGTAGAGTGTTTGCCTAGCATATGTGAGGCACAGGGTTTGATTCTCAGCACCGCACATAAATAAATGAATAAAATAAAAGTCCATCAACTAAAATGAAATATAAAAATAATTAATATAAAAAAAAGTACCAGGGATGTAGCTCAGTGGTTAAAGCACCCCTGAGTTCAATCCTTAGTACCAAAGAAGTTTGAAAATGTATTTGAGTGAGAGGTCTTGAGCTTTGATGGCTCTACATTATATTTTGGCATGTCTTTCTAATTAAACTGTAAGAAAAACCATTCTTCAGTCCAAAATTTGTAAGTAATTTTAACAGCAGGTTGACATATTTTGCCTTTTTTGTATTTGGACCCAGTGTAGAATATTTTGGTTTGTCTTTTACCTCAGGTTTGGGCCAGTGGTTTGTAACATTTTTAAGTGGTGGTTAATCAAGTTCACATTTTCATGACTCAGATTTCTTCTCTTGAGCCCGGACCTTCTACTGTTGCTGACGGTATTGAGGTCAAGTGAAAGATGAGTCTGAGAGGGTTTCTCAATTAGGTCTACATAAAAGTAGAGTATTTACTCTTTAGGTGTTCTGTTCTATGTGAAAATGAATAGAGTTAGGTCCAGATAATTCTCTTTTGGCTTATTAAAGTGCCTGTGCTATTCCTCTTGGCTGCTTTGAGTGAGACAAAGGCATCATCACACTTCTAAACACAGGTTGGAGACCATCACATATTAGAGATTGAGGCTTTTTTTAATCATGAAGAACCTCTTGAATGCAGAAAAGCTTGTGAAGGTAAAATGGGACCCTGCATTATCTTAAGACACAGTCCTTTGTTGTCTTGAGTTTGAAACCTTTGTTTTGAGGAAAATGAAGTGGAAATAGAGAATGAATGTTCTTTGTAGCCTCCGTAGTTCACTCAACTAAAAATAGTTTTATTGCAGAATTTGGGTAGATTATACTTAATAGTTGCCCAACACTTTTAAATTTTACTTATTTTGTTATTAAATTATATTCCTCTAGCACAAATTTCAAAAGGTTCAAAAGGTGTTAATATAAGAAGTCTTCCTCCCACCAAGACATAAGTTTTTCATTGTGGAAGCAACTGATATTACCTAGCTTTTTGTGTATCCTTCTGAAGAGATAGTCTGTGATGTATAGAAGAATAAAAACGTTTATGAATCTTTTTGTTCATTTGTTTTCATGGTATTGGAGATTGAAACCAGGGGCATTCAATCACCAAGCCACATCCCCAGCCTTTTCTATTTTTTATTTTGAGACAGTCTTGCAAATTTGCTCAAGCAGGCCTGGAACTTATGATCCTCCTACCTGAGCCTCCTGAGTAGTTAGGATTATAGACTGTGCCACTGTGCCTGGCTTTTTTTCATCTTTTTATACAAAGCAGCAGCATTCTAGCCAGGTGTCATGGCTCACAGATATAAACCCAGCAGTCTGGGAGGCTGAGGCAGAAGGATCAAGAGTTCAAAACTAGCCTCAGCACCGGGCGTGGTTGTGCACGCCTGTAATCCAAGCGACTTGGGAGGCTGAGTCAGGAGGATCTCGAGTTCAAAGCCAGCCTCAGCAACTTAGGGAGGCCCTTAGCAACTCAGTGAGACCCTGTCTCTAAATAAAATACAAAATAGGGCTGGGGATGTGGCTCAGTGGCCGAGTGTCCCTGAGTTCAATCCCTGGTTCAAAAAAAAAAAAGAAAAAACTAGCCTCAGCAACTTAGCAAGTCCCTAAACAACTTAGTGATGCCCTGTTTCAAAATACAATATAAAAAAGGGCTGGGGGTGTGGCTCAAGGGTTCAGCACCCTTGGGTTCAATCCCTGGTATCAAAAAAAAAAAATCAAGCCGGGTGCAGTGCACACGCCTGTAATCCCAGCACTTGGGAGGCTGAGGCAGGAGGATCGAGAGTTCAAAGCCAGCCTCAGCAACTTAGTGAGGCCCTAAACAACTCAGTGAGACCCTGTCTCTAAATAAAAATACAAAATAGGGCTGGGGATGTGGCTCAATGGTGGAATGCCCCTGAGTTCAATCCCCAGTACCGCCCCCCCCCAAAAAAAAAAATAAAAAAATCAAAGCAAAACAGTAGCATTCAGCCAGGCGTGGTGGCGCACACCTGTAATCCAAATGACTTGGGAGGCTGAGTCAAGAAGATCGCGAGTTCAAAGCCAGACTCAGCAACTTAGCCCTAAGCAACTCAGTGAGACCCTGTCTCTAAATAAAATACAAAATAGGGCTGGGGATGTGGTTCAGTGGCCAAGTGTCCCTGAGTTCAATCCCTGGTTCCAAAAAAAAAAAAAAACAGTAGCATTCTAGACACATTCTGTAATTTTCTTTTTTGCATTTAATTATTTTGTAGATAAGAATATCCTCATTTGGGGGATTATTATTATTATTATTAGTGGTGGTGGTGGTGCTGCTGTGGTTGCTCTACTGCTCACTATTCTACATCCTCAGGCCTTTTTAGTATTTGTTTTGAGATAGGGTCTCCCAAAATTAAAAAATAGGCTGGCCTGGAACTTTGGATCTTCTTGCCTCAGCCTTCCAAGTAGCTGGGATTACAGATGTGCACCACCATGCCCTGCTTATTTTTTAATTTATTAAGGTTTTATTATTATTATTATTATTATTATTATTATTATTATATATTTTTTTTAACCAGAAATTGAACCCAGGGATGCACAACCACTGAGCCGCAGGGTATTACTAAGTTGCTCAAGGCCTCGCCAAGTTGCTGAGGCTGGCTTTGAACCTGTGATCCTCCTGTCTCAGCCTCCCAAGACCCTAGGATTATAGGTGTACACCACTGTGCCCAGCTAATTTCTTAGAGTTTAAAATTGTTTTCAAATAAAAAGATTTTTCAGTTTTTTTCTTTTTTTTTCCCCCCCTCACAGCTGCCTAGTGCTCATTCATGTGGATATACCTTTATGTATTTAAACAGTTCCCCACAGATGGACATTTAAATTTTTCTTATTACAAATGATACTTTTTGTTGTTAATAGTATTTTGTTGTTGTTGTTGTTTTTTTTATGGTACTGCGCACTCTACCATTGAATTACATCTCCAGCCCTTTTTATTTTTTATTTTGAGACAAGGTTTCACTAAGTTGCCCAGGCTGACCTTAAACTTGCAGTCTCCTGTCTCTGCCTCTAAAGTTGCTGGGGTTACAGGTTCTATACTGGGTGTACTATGATACCCAGTCTACAAACAATTTTTCAATTAATAACAATACATTGTTTTGCACAGGCGAAAATTTATTTTTAGAAACAATTCTAGAGAGGAACTGCTGGATCAAAGAGAATAATGCTTTGGCCCTGGGTTCAATCCCCAGCACCACAGAAAAAAACAAAATAAAACAAAGAGAATAATGCTTTAAATTTTGATAAAGAGCACCATCTTAAAAATTGTTGTTGGGGGCTGTGGTCGTGACTCAATGATAGAGTGCTTGCCTAGCATGTGTGAGGCACTGGGTTCAATAAAAATAAATGAATAAGTAAAATAAAGGTATTGTGTCCATTTACAACTAAAATTTTTTTAAAAAATATTGTTGGCTAATCACCATTAAACCCTGGAGAGTGTTTTGTTTTCTACCTTTCTCAACAAATTAACTACTTTTTCTTTATAGCGTGCATATGAAGATTGAAGAAAAGATCACGCTAACCTGTGGACGGGATGGAGGATTACAGAATATGGAATTGCACGGCATGATCATGCTTAGGATCTCAGATGACAAATTTGGCCGAATTCGGCTTCATGTGGAAAATGAAGATAAGAAAGGGGTACAGTTACAGGTATGTATTTAGACTTTGGTGTACCCAACACAGATGTCATCTTCTTATTCTTTTTAATTTTTTTTTAGTGCTAGGAATTGAGCCAGGGCCTTGTAGATAAGTGCCCATCACCAAGCTTCATTCCTAACCCAAAGCACAGTGTTTCTCAACTAGAACTCCTCCTATGAACCACAGAATACAGAAAATTATTTAAGTAATAGAGTTAGTGCCATTATAGATGCGTAGGAAAGAAGTTAATATATTACTACAGTGGTTCCTGATTGTAATTGACAGTAGCAGTATTAGAATGGCTTTTTAATATTGGAATTGAATGAAAGATCATTTTGAAATGTAGTAGGCAACTTCATATCACTAACAATAGAGGGAAAGAGATGTTTAACATCTGTTTAACTAGATGTTTAACTAAAAAAAAGTAAAATAATATATTTAGGTTATTTTAAGTAATAAAATAACCTAAATTTTAAATAATTATTTTAAATAATAAAATAATAATAAAGCAGGCATGGTGGCAAATGCCTGTATGCCAGTGACTCCAGAGGCATTGACAATAGGATCACAAGTTCTAGACCAGCCTGAGCAACTTAGCAATAACTGCCTCAAAAAGTAAAAAGGGCTGAGGATGTGGTTCAGAGTTAAATCCCTAATTTAAAAAACAAAAAACTTCATAAGGAGGTATTTTATTAAAACAGGTATGACAATAAATTTAGTCATACTGTCCTTTATAAACTGCCAGTGTTTGTTTTATTAGCTGAATGGCAGTATTTAGTAATCGTATATTTGAAAAGTGCATAAAATTCTTAAAAAATAAATGCATGTGTTCTAAATATTAAAAGTTTTTGAACCCTTTTTATCGTCGTCTTATGTGGTTCTTGTCACATTTTATTTATATGGTTGATTTTACATCTTGTTCAGCAACAAAGCCTTTTCAGGGAAGAGTATATTTTTGCCTGTTTTCCCCCATAATCAGCAGAGTTCTCTTTTGGGGGTAGTACTTTTATAATTTAACAAAAGATTTACTGGCTATTAAAGTATATGTAGACTGTTACTCAGAAGTGACTTATTTTTTTCTTTTTTTTCTCCTAATACAATATCTCAATTTCTTTTAAAGAGATGACACTTTTTATTTTGAGACAGGATCTTGCTAAGTTGCTGAAGCTGGCTTTGAATTTGTGGTCCTCCTGCCTCAGCCTCCTGAGCCTCTGAAATTACACACTTATGCCACCATATAATGGTCTGAGTTTGAATAACTTAAGTTCTCTAAGGCAAAATTGCAACTAGACTCTACATAGAGCTTTTTCCTCTCTTATCTGTTTTATGTAAGGCCAAGACTGCTGTCTGCTCTTGGCAGCTGATTATCTCTGACTCCAGTCATTCTGTGTGTGTGTGTGTGTGTGTGTGTGTGTGTTGCTAGCAATCAACCCTAGGTCTTTGTGCACTTATTTTGTGCCAGGCAAGAGCTCTACCACTGAACTACACCCCCATCCTCTAATTCAGTCTTCTGTGAAGTATTTTTGGAACGGACTTGGTTATTAGTCTTTGACTTTTTCACTTTTAAATTTGGGGGGGGGGTGTTACCGGAGATTGAACCCAGGGATGCTTAACACCTGATCCACATCCCCCAGCCCTTTTTTATATTCTGTTTAGAGACAGGGTCTTACTAAGTTGCTTAGGGCCTTGCTAAGTTTCTGAGGCTGGCCTCAAACTTGAAATCCTCTTGCCTCAGCCGTCTGAGCTGCTGGGATTACAGGTATGCACCACTGCACGCAGTTTAGACACCTTATGTTCGATGTTTAGATTATGGGCCACATAAGCCCAGAGGGAATTTATTTCTTATCTTATCCTTTCTGAACCTAAGTTTTCCTTCCTGTCTCATTCCAGACCCATCCAAATGTGGATAAAAAACTTTTCACCTCAGAGTCTCTAATTGGCTTAAAGAATCCAGAGAAGTCATTTCCAGTCAATAGTGATGTAGGAGTGCTAAAGTGGAGACTACAGACCACAGAGGAATCTTTTATTCCACTGACAAGTAAGTGCCTCTGACTATTTCCACTGAGCCAGTCTACACTGAGAATTTGAAATAATCCTAGATTGTACACTTCAATCTTTTTTGCCACAGCAAAGTTATTTTTGACAAAATGATCTTCTTTCAAAATTGTTTTTAATCATTTGTATGTATGTATGTATGTATGTATGTATGTATGTATTTATTTATTTATTTATTTATTGGATATTGAAGCCAGAGGCAGTCTACCACTGAGCTATATTCCCAGCTCCTACTTCCCCACCCACCCCTCTTTTTGGGGGGTAGTGGTGGAGTTTGAATTCAGGAACACTTGGCCACTAAGCCACATCCCCAACCCTATTTTGTAATTTTTTTTTTTTTTTTCCCCCAGCGCTGGGGATTGAACCCAGGGCCTTGTGCTTGCAAGGCAAGTACTCTACCAACTGAGCTATATCCCTAGCCCCCCTATTTTGTATTTTATTTAGAGACGGGGTCTCATTGAGTTACTTAGTGCCTCACTTTTGCTGAGGCTGGCTTTGAACTTGAGATCCCCCTGACTCAGCCTTCCAAGCCACCATGCCTGGCCCACCCCCGCTTTTTTCCCCTCCATTTTAGACAGGGTCTCACTAAGTTTCCCAGGCTGGCCGTGAATTTGCAATCCTCTTCCCTTGACCTTCTGGGTAGCTGGGATTATAGGTGTGCACAATAGTACCTGGCTTCACTTAAATTTTTCATGCCTTTAGTTTTGGAACCATTATATTTAATATAGTTTATATTAGGATGTTTTAGGCCTGCAGATGTTAATTAACTTGGATTTGCTGTCTTATTTTTTATCCACTCTTTTTCTACACTTGATTGTAGTCAAAATGTCAAGAGCCAGTTTCACTCTTTTTTTGGTGTTCTAGTATGACTGCTTTGCTTTACTCCTCAGTTAATTGCTGGCCCTCTGAGAGTGGAAACGGCTGTGATGTCAACATAGAATATGAGCTACAAGAAGATAATTTAGAACTGAACGATGTAGTTATCACCATCCCACTTCCGTAAGTGGTGTCCCCACATGATCATGTTCCCTATGTTAGCTCATAGAGCTGGTCTTTTTGGAGAAAGCACCTTGCTCCCAGTACATTCTAAGATATTTGCTTTTTAAAAAGACCAGTTGTAAAAGAAGCAGGACACAAAAGCCTACCTACTATGTGATTCTACTTCCAAGACTTTCTGGAAAAGGTAGTAGTCTTGGAACAAGATCAGGACGTAAAGGGGAAGGTATTTGGCTACAAAAGGACAGAAGGGAACTACACGGGATGATGGAAATGTTCTATGACTTGATTTTGATGGTGCTTACAAGACTGCATACATTTGTTAAAAGCTGTTGAGTGTATACACTTTAGCTTTCAGACCAAACCAATCAAACAAAAAAGCCAGTTTTAGTTCTGGAACTGGGTATTATCTCTTAGCTTCTTCATGTAGTAATGAAGGTTTCCAGGAGAAGCCACTTTTCAGTCGCATCTCTGTTGTTTTGCAAGTTTCAAAGAAATTGAGTTTGTCAGACTGAATTTTTGTTTTTCACTTGCTTTCTTAACTATCACTAAAGATGAGAGTATGTTCAGTGGAATTATTGATTTTTGTTGAAACAAAATATCTACATTAGTTTCAGTAAATTTTCTAATAGTTTGCATATAATAAACTGCACATATTTAAGTTGTGCGATGTGGTTAAGATTTTGTTTTGTTTTGTTTTTTTTGCGGTGCTGGGGATTGAACCCAGGGTCTTGTGCTTGCAAGGCAGGCACTCTACCAACTGAGCTATATCCCCAGCCCTAAGTTTTAACACATGTACCTTTGAAACTGTCAACACAATCAAGAAAATGAAAATGTCTGTCACCCCCCAAAATTTAATTCTAGTAGTTTGTTGCTGTGCGTTTAAATGCCCTACTCTCTAGGATCATCAGGAAATACTCTGTACTTTATTTCCTCAGTTACATTTTCAATGAGTTGTACATTTGTACTTCATCAGTAAATCCAGCTGCACTCCTCTACCCCTGAATAAGTACAAGGTTTAATTATGAAAAACAGTGAGTATATTCTTAGAGGATCTTTACTATTATATTGCTCAGCTATTTTTGTAGAGAAAATGGTATTAACTTTATAATTTTGTTCCCTTTTTGAAAACTCAGGCCTTTACATTGTCATGTTTGGTCTTAGTCATTCTTATTTCCTTTTTTTTTTTTTGTACTGGGGATTGAACCCAGGGACTTAACCACTGAACCATATCCCCAGCCCTTTTTTATCTTATTTAGAGATAGGGTCTCACTGAGTTGCTGAGGGCTGGCTTTGAACTCACAATCCTCCTGCCTCAGCCTCCTGAGCCACTGGGATTACAAGCATGCACCACCACACCCTGCTTTTATTTGCATTTTTAAAGATATACTTAATTACCAATATTATTAAGCCTTTAAAGGGGTAACCATCTTATCCACAACTCTGTTATTCTTATAGAACCATATAGATGGCTGCCTTGAACCATTATAGGATTTGGGTGTTGGTAACCGTGGAGTTTTGTTTATGGAGATTTATTTTACTAGACTATTTTTAGGATGCCACAATTTTTAGGCCTCTCTGTCTACCCTATAATTGTGGTTATGGTGGTTTCCTGTGTCTTGGTTCAATTTTGCAATGATCTCTAAAAGAGACCCTTAGATGGCATTTTACTCCATTGTCTATAAATAATCAAAGTAGAAGAGATCAGAGTTGGAATAAGGGGCACAGAGAAGGAATATAAAAGAACTAGGATCATAAAATTGATAGGGAAGAGTTAATAAATGTCTTATGCCACCCTTAAGCTTCCTATGTCTCCCATATTTACCCTTCCCCTAATACAAGCATTGAATGTCACTAGTGAATTAAAAGATGGTAAATTTAGAATGTGTAGGAGTTGGTGACACTGCCAGCCGTGTGTGGGGGTACAAAGTACATCCTAACTAGCCCTGATTCTCTTGTAAAATAAAGACAATCATATATCTCTTTCTCCCATCATGTTTTCACTTTGCCCAGGGTTAATTGTGCTTCCATTTATCAAATGGATAGAATGCATAAAAATTGCAGTCCTAGAAAATTTGAAGCTGAATTTGAGAAGCATAATCCAATTTGGGGTTGGTTTTCCTTGGAGTTCTTCAAACTCTGGACACCTGACTTGACCAGATATTTCTCATGACAGATCCGGTGTTGGTGCACCAGTGATTGGTGAGATCGATGGGGAATATCGACATGACAGTCGACGAAATACCTTGGAGTGGTGCCTGCCAGTGATTGATGCCAAAAATAAGAGTGGCAGCCTGGAGTTTAGCATTGCTGGGCAGCCCAATGATTTCTTCCCTGTTCAAGTTTCTTTCATCTCCAAAAAAAATTACTGTAACATACAGGTACTCCATTTTAATAGAGTGCATATATGAGAAGATGAATGGGATAGATGGCTTTTGGATAGGATGGCTTCATGTCAGAGCAAAAATCAGAAAAGCTAATGTCCCTGCAGATTCCATTTCTGACTGATTATGGTCAAATTTCTCACCTGCTTCACCTGAGATTTCCTATGCAGATCAGACAAAAATTTGAATATGGAAGGTGCATAAAAGTACTTGTGGGGTGTACACTTGTGGGGTCTCCTTTGAAACCTCATATACTTAAAAATCCATTTGTCAGAACACTGCATGATTTTGCAATGCTTTGTTCTCAATTCTACCCAAGAAATGAAAGAAAGTTTTAAGAGTGGGGATGTGGCTCCTTGGTAGAGCACTTTCCCTAGCATGCATGAATTCCTGTGTTTGATCCCTAGCACTACCACCCCCACCCAGTGGGGAGGAGGAGTGGTTCTAATACAAATGGAAATTATTTGGGGATTGAACCCAGGACTTCATGTATGCTAGGCAAGTGTTTGACCACTAAGTCACATCCGTAGCTCAGGATTTTTTGTTGTACATTATGTAGAATACATTGTGTCATAATTTGTATACACCAATTTTCAGATTATTTATGGCATAGCTCCCTTAATTAACAAATAATCATGAGCCATTTCTGTTGCAAACTTTGTCTTCTTGTTCTGGCACTACCTTATCTTCCCATATGGTCTCTGGTTCCCTGGGAAGTGCTTGGGAAGTTACAGCTTCCTCTATTGATTCTGAAGAGTAGTATTCTGTTTTCTCAGTTAGTGGCATAACCACATCAGTATTGGAAGGTACTTTTTTTTTTTTTGTACCAGGGATTGAACTCAGGGGCACTTGAACACAGAGCAACATCCCCAGCCCAATTTTGTATTTTATTTAGAGGCAGGGTCTCACTAAATTGCTGAGTCTGGCTTGAAACTTGATCCTCCTGCCTCAGCTTCCCTAGCCGCTGGGATTATAGGCATGAGCCACTGTGCCTGGCGGGAGATAACTTTTTTTTTTTTTTTTTTTTGCGGTGCTGTGGATTGAACCCAGGGCCTTGTGCTTACAAAGCAAGCACTCTACCAACTGAGCTATGTCCGGGAGATAACTTTTTTAAACCCAAAATGGGTTTTCCTATTTGGAACCATTCAATGATTAGGATAGTATGATTGCTCTCTCAGAACCTCATTAGAAAATATTAAATCTGTGGTTCATGTATTGTGTTTTGTTTTGTTTTGTTTTGTTTGTGTATTGTTATGTATTGTCTTTACCAGTGTCATTGTTACACATAATTAATTAAATTCAAACTTACTATTATTAGAAAAAGAATCTCATTAAAAGATGCCAGCCATGCCTTGGAAAATCAGTATCATGGTATAGCTTAGTGGATTTCACGTTGAACGCAAGACTTTTTTGAATAGATGAAATGAATAATGTTAAAGAGTTAAAACATCACAATTTGGGTTAATATGTTAGTTGGTCAATCGTGATAGAATGTCAGTGAATTTCATAGGTTCTCTAGGGTAGGGCTGGGCCATGGCCACTCATTCTGGAGCTTTTACTTACTATTATTAATTCTGCTCTACATCTCATGACAACAGTTGTCCTTTCTCTTTCTAGAGAGCAGATGAGTCATGTTGAAGGGGAAGGGATATGCAGTGAACTGCAGTTATGAATTGAAGAGTTTTTAGTATTTCTAAGCTACTTTTAATACTACTTTTAGGGAATTTGATCTGTAATGAGGATTTAGTTAGCTTCTTGGAGACTAGAATTATCCTCTATTGCTTTACAATACTCTTTGTTTATTTTCCTAGGTTACCAAAGTGACCCAGGTAGATGGAAACAGCCCTGTCAGGTTTTCCACAGAGACCACTTTCCTAGTGGATAAGTATGAAATCCTGTAATACCAAGAAGAAAGAACCAGAAAGGAAAATTTTCAAATTTATGAAGAAGAAGCCAAAAGTGGCTGAAGAATTTTTTCCAAATTTACAAGCCATTGGAGACCCTTTTTTCTGATACAGTGCACGTTCTCTGCGCGCAAGGACCCTCAACTCACCCCCAGTGTTTCAGTGTCATGGAGACATTCTTTGACAAAGAAATGACACAAACATAAAGGAAAAGGCTGCTGATTTCTTTGGCAGATTTTATTGGCCAGCAGGAAAGCAAGCTCTCCAGAGAATGCCCCTATAAACACCTCTGCCTTCGCCTAAGTTAATCCTTTTAATCCCTAAATATAGTTATATTTCATACTTTGTTTTTAAAAGTTTTCTCTGTAGAAGATTTTAATCTTTCATTCTCCTTTCCTTTACCATTAGCTTTTCTTTCTGTACATTCAATCAAGCACTGGGATCATCTGTACAAAGGCATTGTATATGGCACTCCTGGAACAAAGATGTTATCTAACCCACTGATATTTGGACAAAACAGGTGAACTATTTAAGGGGTATGGAGTCTAGAAGTTCAAAGACAAGGTTGTTTCTGTCCTTTTCCCATGTCTATCCATCCCTCCCATTATTTGCCAAGTTGTTTTCCTTTTAAGGCCTGCCCTTCCTACTTGTGTCAATATTAAAGATAGCTGAGAAGCAGCTTTCTGATGGTGCAGTCCCCTCTCCAGGATGTCTAGGAGAAGAACGGTTATGTTCAGTAAGGAATTGCATACCCACATGTAATCATGTCGGCTGCTAGTACAACCCAAGCTTCCAGTTCTCTACACTTTGGGTACTTGAGCCACAACAGCCTTTGGAATCCATTCACATTCCTCAAGTTCACCACCTCCCTCTTCCTGGTTGCTCTTTCATCAGTCCTCTCCCTTCTAGCAGAAAAGAGGTTATGATTTTGTGGGCTGTGGGTTCAGTGAGTTTTTGTGCCAGTCCATTTAGCCCTGAATCATCAGAGAAACTCCATCTCCACCACTAAAGTTGTAGTATTTCAGGAGGCAGTTGATTATATTAGCTGTGTAGGGATTATTCTTGTGTACCATATTTCCTTACAGCCAACCCAGTAGTTTCCACCAGTGTGTCTGTCCCTGTCTCTGAAATTTTCCCACTAAACCTTTTGAGTGTCCATGTAATGATTGTCTCTCAGCTTCATTTCATCCATTACTTTTTCAATGGAGAACAACATCAGCGAGCCCAGCTTTGGCCTTTAACCCAGTATTGCACTTGGTAGGGTCGGGGTGGAGTAGCTGCAGGCCTCCAGGCCCTGGCAGTGGGAAGGGGCAGGTGACCGTAGATGACCTGCTCTTTGTAACTGTTTGGAGATCTCTGCTCCCTCTAAACATCTGGCCCTCCCTGCAAAGAGTACTGTACTTAAAGCAAAGCAGTCACAAATGGTCATGGCTGGAATTGCTTGCCAAAGAAATTTCTGGCCTTTCCCTTTTCCCTAACTGCATCAGGGAAGAATCTTTATCTCTAGCTTGGTTTCCACATGAGGTTTTTCTGAGGAAGGGGACTGGGACAAGACGTCTGTCATGTAGTTAAGTAGGCAAGAAATCTTATTAATCCAGTTTTGTTTGAGAGTTGCTTGTCTATATGATTTTTAAAAAGTCAAGTTTAATTTCACAAATTTTTTTTCTGAAATTACTTTTGGGGTAATATTTAAAATGAGAGACATTTTTGTAACCCTGTAAAATACATAGGGAATATAACATTCCAGTGTACACAAAGAAAGTAAATTCTTTAATCAAATAAAGAGTATTATAAAATGAGATGTTTAATAGGCTCTTGACTCACACTTTGGTGTCTGCTTGCTGATTCAGGATGCTGTAATAGGATCTAAGATTAAAAATTAATGATACTTTTTTTTTAAAGAGAAAATAATCTCTATCCAAGAGTATTCATTGCCTTTTCCTCCATTTTATAGGTATTGTGCCTCATGTGTTTTTTACATTTGCACATGTATATACACACATGTTCCTGACAATATAACTTTTGAATTTGATGCTATTTCTGACTTTTGGGGGTGGATTGAAATCTTAATTTTGTCAGTGGCAGTTGTACAATCAGAAAAATGTATCATCTTTAAAGATGGTGTTATGTGGCATCTTGGAGCCCTATTAGATAGGCAGTGGTAAGACATGAACCAGGAGCTGGGCACAGTGGCACACCACTAATCCTAGCTACTTGGAGGCAAAGACAGGAGGATCACAAGTTCCAGGTCAACCTGGGCAACTTAGTGAGACTGTGTCTCAAAATAAAAAAAGGCTGGGGTATAGCTCAGTGGTAGAGTACTTGGCTAGGTGCGTGAAGTCCTGGGCTCAATTCCTAGTACTTAAAAAAAAAATAGTGAACCAGCGAGGTACTATGAATGTCTTGGGAATTGTTGGTAAATCCCTCAGAGAAGGTGTCTTTCTTTCTTTCCTCCTATTTAACTTGGAAAACTATTGAATGTTAACAAATTATTGGGAAAACGGATATTCCCCGATGAATAATAAATGTCTGAAATGAAAAAGTTTTAATGGTAAAAGCCAAGATTATGAAATTTTTCTTAATGAAATAGTATCTGATTTAATGATGCTAAAATATGGCTTCCCTTGCTGAGATTGTAACCTTAATCTAATGAAGAATACCAAAATTATGCCACACCTGGCATGATTAGAATTACTAGTCCCTCCATGGTATCAAGTGGACTTTTTGTTGGCCTTTTGTGAGGGAGTCTAGCAAAATAGATCTGGTCAAATATCCTATTTAATGTAAGAGGCTTCTGGTTCACACTCTGGATTAGTTAATCCCATGTAGAGAAGGTAGGGAGCATACCTCTTTGGACAGGAGTTCCGTCTTAAAAAGATTACTTACAGTAGCAATAAACCCCAAGTCTCAACATGTGCCATCTCTGATGGAAATTTTGCCTTTAAATTGACAAAATTGTTCATACTGGGTAGGATCTGAGAGGTTTCCAGGATTGATGTAGATAGCCTTTTGTTTAAGTTCACATCTGGCAAGGTTTATTTTAAGGAGATAGAGAAATAGTCCTCATCTTCAAAAAAATTGAAGTCCATCTTGAAGCAGTGATTACCTGCTTATGAAGTCCTTTTCTAAGCTAGACCAGTGATAACTGCAACTAGTGATAACATGGGTCTAAATGAGAGTGGGGTCTAGTCAGGTAGGCTTTAAAAGAGGAATCAAACACGGCTGGGGATGTAGCTCAGTGGGAGAGCACTTGCCTAAGATGTGTGTGGCCCTGGATTCAAACCCCAGTACTGGGGGTGGGGAGAGGCAAAAACTCAGAATTGATGCTGTACTATGCACATCTGACTTCTAGCAACGCCCCCCCCCCCCATGTGTGTCCATTCCTTCTTTTTACCTCATTGGGCAAATATATTTACAACTCTCAAGCTTTGAAATTCCCATTGGATCTATAAGTAGGTTGCTGCGCATTCCTATTACTCAAGGACAGACCCCCATCTCTGCAAGTGTCTCCCATCTTACCCTGGGGAGTTAATAATAGATACAAGACAGGCTTTTGGGGGCGGGGGAAATTAGACTAACTTTCCCATTGTAGGCTGTTTTCCCTCTTACAGATACAAGTCAAACTACCAGGCACTTTTTAGAAACTGAGGCCATTCCTCCCACCACCCACCAAAAAAGGAGTTTTTTGCCCTGCTGTTTGTAGGGTAGGCTGTTTAACCTCTAAGTGGTTTAATCCAGTTCTGGAAAGCACCTCTAGATGTATTCTGTGTGATCAGTTTGGTTACCAAACCTGGTACCAGGTTACCAGGACAGGAGCTGTTTGAAAGAGGCATTACAAATCCAAGGCAAACAGAATGGAAGCAGGTCTTGTCTTCCATTCTTTTGTCCAAACGTGTGTGATGCTGGGAACTGAAGGCAGGCCTGGAACAGACTCATTACCACTGGCTGCACCCCTACCCCTGAATCCTTGTTCTTTTCCGCCTACAGGAAGATCCTGAGCCACAGACAGGACCAGTCATCTGTCCTACCCAAATCTCCCACTTGGTTTGGAGCCATTAGATTTGGGTAGAAGTGTGGATTGTGCAATTTTTCTAAGACAAGCTGAGAAAAGAGCTTCTGCTTCTTTGCAGCTGCTGAGACAAAGTTTGAACATTTTCCCAAGTCGAATGTGGCGAGTTATTTGGCATCATTGCTGCTGCCACACCTACACTAAAGATGCCTGAGTTCAGGATCCAAAGAAGTCAGAAAGGGATAGCTTTCTGAGAGAGGGTGTGTATCTATAGGGACTGCTGGTTGTATGAGCAACAATCACCTCTTTTTGGGGTAGAGCGAGTGCAGTTTGAGAGGAGGGACAGAGTGGGAAATATGCCAAGGCAAAGGCAGGAGGGTGGAATCCACTCCTGACATTCATAGCCAAGTGCAAAGGCCTTGAAAAAAAAAATCCAGTCTTCCTTCCACACCCAGTCTTTGCCCTCTCCCCCTGCTTCCATTTCGGAAAGTCTGAAGCATGCCTGGAAAGCTGTTTTCTGCTTTCTTCCCCTCTCTTCCTCCCCCTTTCCTGAGCTCCCAGCTGCTCGACCTCTTGCGTAACTAAGAGAGCACTGAGTTTTTTGATGGGCTCCAGATGTGGAGTGGGAAGAGGGTGGAGGGTTGGGGGCAGTAGGTCTTGGGTCCCCTGAGTGCTCTCACTGTGGGAACACAGAGACCCGACACGGCAGGAGAGAGGACACATTGCACAGAGCCTTCATCAAATGGGTCAGCTGGCCCCTGGACTGGGAGGACAGTTAGGTGCTGTTTCAACCCCCTGCCTCAGCAGCAGCTGCCTCTGTAACCAGCTTGATTATTCCTTGGAATTCTTCCTTACAGAGACAGAAAAGAGGAAGTAGAGTTGGAAGTGAAAAGTTCTGAGGGGTCCCAATCTGAGCCCCTTCACAAATGCTGGGTGTTGGCATATGGAATACAACAATTTTGTTTTTTCTTTTTAAACACACCAAAACAGACTGAAAATTACTGTTGTGATCTGCATCATGAAGGCTGACCAGAGTTAAAATCCTTTCATGAGCCTCAAACTGTATGAACAGAGGAAGAATAAGAGGCTTGCCTCCCAAATCCTGGGGTTTCTTGGTACTGTGCTGGAACCTGACTGTCCCACCTCCACTTCCTAGAACAGGTAGAAACAAAGAGCAGCCTCTCCCCTCCCCCTTCTTGTCCACTGCTTGGCTGGAGTCAGCCTCTGGCTGTGGAGGGCCCCCAGCTAATGCTAGCCCTGTCAATGAGTGACCAGAGATTCCTGCTGTTCAGCCTCCTGCAGTTTCTGGGTTAGGGAGAGAGCGCATAAACTAAAACCACCAGATCAAAACAAGGCTTCTTCGTCTAAAGAAGACAATTTATTTTTTGCTATCCACCCAGCTGGAATTTAGGCTAGACTTGGGGATTTCCTGCTCTTTCCTTCAGCCAGAAAGAGTCTCTGGGGTCCCTCTATAACATTCAGGTTAAAGAGGTCCAGTCTAGCTGAGTTCAGCTCCCTGGGGCCTCCCAGCCAGTCTCCTGGGGTAAGAGTTGGCTTTGCAAGTTAAGGATCCACTGTCAGCATTCAATTTCCAGGTGGGGGTTGAGATGGAGAATGACTTTGACCAGGCTCAGTTTCTAGGCTGCTCTTAAATGTTAAGTGCCCCTCTTCTTCTTCTTCTTCTTCTTTTTTTTTTTTTCTTAACTCCCACTCTTCAGAGACCCAAACTACTATATAGGCTGGTATGTGTCTCTAGCCTGCCTCCCCACTGACCGTCTGTAATCCAGTAGATCTGTGGTGTGGTGGAGCTAATCTGGGAGCTGATGGTAACTCCACTCAGTTTACCTGTGCTTTACAGATTGCATGACACTTTGACATGCCTTCTTTACCTATTTTTAGGAAACTCCTTAAAGTCTGATGTGCAGGGCTCTCCAACTCATTTATGGCTTTTAGTGATGGGGCTTGGAATAGGGTGAGGAGAGGCGGTAAAGGGAGAAGAACTGGGTGTCCCCAGTAGATGTTCTGGAGGAAATGTTAAATTGAGAGTATGTTGTAGGAACTTCATTGGGAACCAGTGGAGGTTTCAGGCATGTAAGGAGAGAAGGGGCGGGGAGGACAGAGAGAACGCTAGCTGTCAAAAACACCCTCCCAAAATAGCGTCGAAGTTTAGGGGTCCGGGGTGGTCTAGGAGAGTCCAAAGGGGAAGGGCGGGAGGAGAGACTGTGCGTATGCTGTGGTGGCGGTGGTGGTGGCGGTGGCGGTGGTGGTGGTGAGCCCAGCTGTACAGATGAACAAAGCGGGCGCTGTGCAGGCTGGGGGAGGTGCAGCTGTGGGAAAGGGTGGGTGGGGGACCTTGGGCTCCAGCCCCACAAGGGCGTCTTCTCTGGCTGGTCAGGCTGACAGGACGGGGGTGGGGGCGGGGGCTCGCGGGGGGGGGGGGGGGGACAGGCTCGCTCTCCTCCTACTCAGAGAGCTCCCAAGGAAAAGTTGCAGTGTCCTCCCCAGCTTGAGGCAGCCGTGGCGGAGCCGGGCCAAGGGACCGGTGTCCCCCTCACCCCTCGAGGTAAGCGCGCCTCCACCCACTACTCCAGCGGGCAGGTTCACTGCACGGCTGGGACTGCATAAGGGAAAGTCCCCAGATCCTGGCGAGATCAGCTCTAGGGTAGGGAGCTCGGAGGAAACCCCCACGGGAGGAGGGGGCATCTCAGGTGAGTGCGTGGGGGATGAAAAGGGCTTTGTGGGAGTCAGCTCCGCGGCTTTTTCGTGAGCAGATTGATTTTGCCCTCCCGAGCCGCTGCTAACGCTGCCGCCAGAGGGGGCCCTTGTGGACTACCCCCGGGAAGGGCTCTCAGACTTGCGGATCCAGACTCTCCTTTGGGCACCACCATGGCTAGGCGGACATTCGCGGTGGCGTGTGTGCGTGCTGCCCTTGTCTCCAGCGCCCCACGCCGCCCTCTCGGCCAACAGCAGGAACACAGGAAGGGGGATACCCCAGGGGCGTATCGGTTCTTGATACCGGGTCAGTCGCCTTGACCGGTAAGAAAGGGATAAGGAGTCCTGCTCGGTGGAACGGGAATCCATGAGGGATCCTTGGGGCTGTCCAGGAGATGGGAAGCGAGTTTGAGATTTTCCAGGCCCTCTTCAAGACCCCATGTCTTTTGGGGTCCCCGAGTCCACGTGGGGCACTTTGGAAGAGTAAGGTTCTCGCCACGCCTTCGCGGTCTGGATTCGAATGCCTCGCGGAGTTCCCCTGAATCGAGGCTGAGCCAAGTCATCGGGCTCCCCCGGGATGGGGAAGTGCGGGCGGGCGACTGGGTGGGGCAGCCCGGTGCAGGGTTGCGGAGGTGCGGCGGAAGCTTCCGCCGAGGCGGGCACTAGCCGGGACTTGGCCGGCTACCGCACCGCCCAGCGGGGGACCCCGGGCGCCGGGGCGGGGCTGCATTCTGGGACCGTTAGCTCAGCTGTCCCGGAGGTTCCCGGGGGCTGACTCACCCGACGGCGGGCTCGTCCCACAGCGGTCACACAAGCACAAGCTCCCACCACGTCGGGCATCCACACAGCACACACGCATAGCTCCCCACCCTCCACTCCCACGCGTTGCACACACACAGTCCCTGTGCTAGGGCCACCGGGACACACGCAGAAACCTCAACATGCCTAGACCTCACCACTCACTTCACACTGCACGCCCCACGCACAGGAAACTGTCCCCCGTGCTCGCCCAGCGCCTCTCACACACCTTGTCCCCACTCACACACGCAGCCCCTTACACATGCCAGTCCCCTTCCTGCAGCTGCCCAGCTGCAAGCTGCGGTGAGTAGGGAGCCATTCCCTTACCCACCGCGCAAACAAGCGGCTCCTTCTCCCTGACCAAGCGAAGAAAGGCCTCTTGTCCCACAGTCAGGGCGGGCGGGGCAGCTGCGGCAGTCGGCCCAACACTGCGGCCTTGTCCCACCCGGCGGCCCCGGGAAGGGCAGGCAAGAGGGTGACAGGGGCCTCTAGCGTGCGGAAATGCCCCGCAACCTGCCGGTTTCGGAGAGGTGAACGAGCTGAACCTTTCCCGCACACCCCAACTAAAAAGCACACTCCAAAACTGCATTCGCATCTCTTCCTGGGGCTATCTCCTCTGTCATCCGGCTGCATCTCCTCTCCCCCACTTGTGGGGACGCTGGTCTGCCCCAATCTCCCTCTTCCTCCACCTCGCCCACCTACCGCTCTGCGGTTACTCCCTCCACTGCCCTCTACCTCCTAGGGCCGCCCCGATCTTCCCATCGTCTGTCCTCAGGCTCGCCCCGCGTCCTCTGCACTCAGTCTTCTTCCCCGATTTCATTTTCCCTCATCCCCCAGTCTCCCTTTTAAACTTCCCCTCCAGTCCCCTCGTGTCACTTTCCCCCCCAGTCCCTTCGCAGACGCCCTTCATGTTTTCTCCTTGCGGGGGCATCTTGGACAGCCCCGCCCCGCGCCGCTCGGGCGTCCCGCCCTCTGGGCTCCTAGCCTCAGTTTCCTTCCCGTCCTGACTCCTTCCTCTGACGGTGGCCCTTCCCCGAGGGCGGATGTGCGCCGGGAAGGCGAAAGTCGCAGCGGCCCGAGAAGACCCCAGCTCGGCGCCGCAGGCACGGCCAGAGCCATGCGACATTGGGGGCGAGGCCTCGGCTGGCCCCCCGGGACCCAGGTGAGCCCCGAAGCAACCCGCTAAGGCTTGGGGAGCACGCGAGCAGTGTTGCCACGGATGTGCCGGGCCTTTCCTTCGGGGCTGGCGTTAGATCTCCCATCATGGGCGTCACTGGGAACCCGCGGAGGTCCCCTTCAGTGTTTGCTGGTGCCAGAGCTGGTTGGCCCGGGCCTCGCTTCACTCATTCGAGTGCCGAGGCCCGGAGCGCTCCTCTCGGCAGACAGGGCTGGGGACCGGGGTCCGGTGTTGCCCAGCTGCCCGCGCATTCCAGCTGGGAGAGGAGGCTAGAGTGGCCAGGCCGGGGTCAGCTGCCTTGCCTCACTCGGGGACCTTCTCGCCAAATCCGGCCAGTCAGGTCCCTACCACCTTGCCCCGGAGGAGGCATTTGGGCCTCTGTATCCGGGTGTGGGAGCCGGCTTCGTCGCCCCAGAGCGGGACTCACACTGCAGGGGCCTTTCTTTGGCAGCGGGGCGGGACAGAGTTTCCCAGAAGAGCCGCGGAGGCCGGGGCGGCCGGGTAATTACAGCCTAGGGTAGTGGGTACAGCCGGGTGGGACCAAAGCGGGCCAGTCAGTTGGGGGCGCCCAGGCGCAGAGCCGCTTCACCGCCTGGGGCGGGATTGGGGTCCGAGGAGGGGGCGCCCCCAGGTGGCCGCTCTCCCCGGAGCTGTGAGACCCATATGTCAATGCAACTCGAGCGCTGGAGCGAGTTGGTTTGGTGTCTTGCACTTGACTTGGATTAGGTTTCTGAGCTGGGGCCACAGCCTAGCACCTCCCAATCTCTCCATCTTTTCTTATCTTCTCCCTGCAACTCTCTCCTTATCTCTCCCTCTCCTTTCACCTCCTTATTCCCTGCTCTCCTCTCTTCTAATCACTCTTATTCCCCATCAACATTATTCTTTATCTCCACTTAGATTTCTTTGGTGTAAATGAATGAGCACACCCATACACTTCAGAGTGACACAGACAAACACTCCAGGGTGACAGATGAAGAAACTGAGGCCCAGACAGGTAAAGTGCCTTGCTCAAGGTCACACAACCCAGAAGAGCTGGCATTTTTAAAGTGCTTTGTACTTTGTAGAGTGTCATTTAGTATAATACCTGAATCTCTTTTAAACTAAGTTTTATTTGATGTGTGATTTATATACCATAAAATCCACCCAATTTAAGTGTGCAATGATTTTTAGTATATTTGCAGAGCAGTGCAACATCATCACAATTTAATTTTAAAACATTTCTATCACCCTTCTAAAAAACCTTTGTGCCCATTTAGTCACTCTCTATTCTACCTTTAGCCTCAGGCAACCACTAATCCAATCTTTTAAAATTACTATTATTCTAGTTTTTATAGAAGATTGACTTGACAATCAGAGAAGTTAAATAACTTGTCTAAGATTTTATAGCTAATAAATAATAAAGTCAGCATAGAATTTAAGGCTTTTGTATCCCTGTGTAAAATGTCTTCCAGCTGAATGTGGTGGCACATGCCTATAATCCCAGCAACTCAGGAGGCTGAGGCAGGAGGATTACAAATTCAAGGCCACCATCATCAATGTAATAAGACCCTCTCTCAAAATAAAAAAAATAAAACGGGCTGGGGGTATAGCACAGTAATAGAATGCCCCTAGGTTCAACCTTTAGTACCATATAAAAATAAAACTTTTCACTGAAGGATAATGCCTTTTCTTCATCATTATTTACTTTTAAATTTCTCTTACCCATTCTTTTACATAAACTTCCTATTCCCAGTCCACTCTCTTGTCTCTGCTCAAAAAATGCTGAGGGATTTTCCCAAGTCTAAGGAAGCAGGAGAGCAATCTGTCCCTGGAAACTTCCCTGTAGCCAGGATGCCTGGGCAGGTGCCAGGTCAGCTTGGGGCTTGGTGTGGGTTAATGGCCTTTGCCTTCCCTCTTCCCAGGCAGGCTTAGGGTGGGCCCCAGGCACTGTTCCGGCCTCTCTTCCGCCAGCTTGGCTGGAAATGGTGACGGAGATGATGTAGTCCTGGCCCGGAAGGGTGGAAGCTGGAAGGGTAAATTTAGAAACTCTGTGACTGAGGCCCTTGGGACCCTCTGCCAGGGTCAGACATTCCTTGGAATGCTGGCTCCTGCCCCTACTTCCTCTGCAAGTCACCTGGCAGCAAGAAAGAGTGCAGGGAAACCCTGCTTTCCCAGTCTACCTCTCTAAGTCCTTAGCTTTCTCTGGCAAAATGTCAGCAGCCAATGAATGTTTCTCACTTTGACATTTTGGCCAAAGGATGGACATGTAGACACACAGTAACAAACAGGTTCCTCCTCACATTTCTTGGGTACCAAAAACATAAACCAGGGAAAAAGGGATGGTGGTTGTAGGTGGGTGGGGATTCAAGTTCTGGTTCTGGAATCAGCTTCCTTCAGCACCAAGCCAGGTAAGAACAGAACAGTCCTATATTCTTAGTAATAGTCACCATTGAGACTTAACTGACTAGGTTGGGGTGAGGTTGCTTTCTGGGGAAGAGTCGGTGCAGCAGTTGAGACATACAGAGATGGCAACAATGGCTTTTTCCTGTGTCTTTTAAGAAAACAACCTAGGGGCTGGGGATATAGCTCAGTTGGTAGAGTTACTTGCCTCACAAGGCCCTGGGTTCAATCCCCAGCACCACAAAAACAAAAAAAAAAAAACAAAAAAAAAAAAAAAAAGAAAAGAAAATACCCTGATAGCGGGGGCAGTGGCTCATGCCTATAATCTCAGGAACTTGGGACGGGAGACTGAGGCAGGAAGATCACAAGTATTTTAAAAATTATTTATTGATTTATTCTCAGTAAGTACACATCAGTTTCATGTGGGCACAGGGAAAATGTGAATATTTAAGAGTAATCTTAGTAAAGTAATATGTGGTATTGAAAATTTTTTCATTATCTTTTTTTGACAGTGATAAATATTTAAAAAATTTTTTTTCATACCTGTATATAGGGTAATAATGTCTGTCTCATTCTACCATCCTTCCCATCCCCAAACTCTCCCCTCACTCCCCTCTGCATAATCCAACATTCCTTTATTCTTCCCTACCCACCTCACACTATGGATCAGCATCCACTTATCAGAGAAAACATTTGGCCTTTGGTTTTGGGGATTGGCTTATTTCACTTAGCATGATATTCTCTGGTTCCATCCATTTACCAGGAAATGCCAGAATTTCATTCTTCTTTATAGCTGAGTAATATTCCATTGTGTGTGTGGGTATATATATATATAAATATATATATATTCATATAAATATATACATATATATATATTCATATCTCTTTTTCTCTATCCATTAATCTGGTGAAGGGCATCTAGGTTGGTTCCATAGTTTAGCTATTGTGAATTGAGCTGCTATAAACATTGATGTGGCTATGTCACTATAGTATGCTAATTTTAAGTCCTTTGGGTATAAAACGAGGAGTGGAACAGCTGGGTCAAATGGTGGTTCTATTCCAAATTTTCTTAGGAATCTCCATACTGGTTTCCAGAATGGCTGCACCAGTTTGCAATCCTCACCAACAATGTATGAGTGTACCTTTTCCCCCACATCCTCACCAACATTTATTGTTGCTTGTATTCTTGATAATAGACATTCTGATTGGAGTGAGATGAAATCTTAGGATAGTTTTGATTTGCATTTCCTTAATTACTAGAGATGTTGAACATTTTTTTCATATGTTTGTTGATCAATTGTATTTCTTCTTCTGTGAAGTGTTTGTTCATTTCCTTAGCCCATTTATGATTGGTTATTTGTTTTTTTGGTGTTAAGTTTTTGAGTTCTTTTTTTTTTCCTTTTTTTTTTTTTTTTTTTGGGTTGGGGGGTGAACCCAGGGGTGCTTGACCACTGAGCCACATCCCCAACCCTATTTTGTATTTCAGTTAGAGACAGGGTCTCACTAAGTTGCTTAGGGCCTTGCCTTTGCTGAGGCTGACTTTGAACTCACCATCCTCCTGCCTCAGCCTCCGGAGCCGCTGGGATTACAGGCGTGTGCCACCACGCCCGGCTTTTTTTTTTTTTTTTTTTTTTTGAGTTCTTTATATGTCCTGGAGATTAGTGCTCTATCTGAGATGCGTGTGGTAGATGCTGTAGGCTTTCTCTTCACGTTATTGTTTCCTTTGCTAAGAAGCTTTTTCATTTGAATCCATTCCATTTATTGATTCTTGATTTTGCTTCTTGCACTTCAGGAGTCTTGTTGAGGAAGTCAGGACCCAAGTCAACATGATGAAGATTCAGGCCTACTTCTTCTATTAGGCACAGGATCTCTGTTCTAGTGTCTAAGTCTTTGATCCACTTTGAATTGATTTTTGTGCAGGGTGAGAGAAAGAGGTATAATTTCATTTTGTTACATATAGATTTCTAGTTTTCGCAGCACCATTTGTTGAATAGGCAATGTATATTTTTGTCACCTTTGTCTAGTATGAGATACCTGTATTTATATGGGTTTGTCTCTGTGGAAAATCACAAGTTTCAAGGCTAGCCTGGGCAATTTAGCAAGACCCTGTCTCAAAAAATAAAAAGGAGGGCCTGGGGATAGGAGGGCTCAGTTGGTAAAGTGCTTGCCTTGCAAGCACAAGGCCCTGGGTTCAATCCCCGGCACTGCTAAATAAAATAAATAAATAAATAAATAAATAAATGGGCTGGAAATAGAGCTCAGTGATAAATAGGGCCCCTGGGTTCAACCCCCAGTACCTCCTCCCCCCAAAAAGAAAGAAAAAACATCCTACTGAGACCCTTGAGAAAGAGACTGTAAGCACAAAAAGGAAAACGGGAGGCAGACCTTGACGGATTCAGAGAAGCCTTTATTCCTTCGCAGACTCGGGTGTCATTCGGATCCACTTTTGGGAAGGGAAAATGGCCATCAGTTACAGAGGAGACTTTGGTTTTATAGGGTACAATGATGTCATCATTGGGAACAGTCTTGACAGTCAGGGGCTAGTTGAACAGGTTAAAACCTTAATTTAGGAAGGTAGTTGTAAAAAGGTTGAAACTCGTTGTCTGGGGAGATAAGAGTCCAGATCCCGGGGATGAGTACTCAAATCTTGCCCATTGGTGTTAGCTGTGCTTCCATTTAGACTGATTAGCCATGGGGGAAGGCCATGGTTTAGGGTCCAGCATTCAGCATCTGCCCCTTTCCCCCAGGGCCCATTGTTATCAGGAATGCACTGGGAAAGGTTTAATGGTTGGCCAGTTTCCTTTCCCACTTCTCAGTCACACTGTCCCTCCATTTTCTTGAGGAGTTATCTTATAGGAATATTATTTTCCAAAACCCTTCAGAGTCAGAGGGAGAAAAGAGAAGGAAAGGATGGGAGCTCTGCTACCCACCTGGAGATCCTCTGGCTACCGGTGTCCCTGGAGGGTTTCCCTGGATTTTGCTCCTCCTCCCATCCCTTAATGGGATTTCCCCCACCCTACCTAAGGCTCCAAATGACTGGAGGTCTTCAGCTGCTAAGACCTGGGTTCTGGGTAGCATAGAGCAAGAACGCACAGAAATACAGGCCAGGCCCTATTTGGCTATTTGTGCTTGCCCTGGCAAGGGCCAGGACTGGTGTGGTGTGTTAACCGTGTTGTGGCTGACCAGCAGAGGAGTGGGTGGCTGCTGTTGCCCCTGCCCTAAGAACCCTGTCACAGAGCCTATTTCTTTCTTTCTTCTATCCTGAGCTCCCCATCTCACCCTTATCCTGTGTCCCCAGGAGCTCTGGAGTCCTAGGACCATGGATGCTCTCAATAGGAGCCAGGTAGGCCCTGGATGCAAGACCCAGGCCGTGGTGCAGGTGAGTGGGTTTGGGGCCATGGGGTAAGAGGGTTATTGATGGGCATGGGTTCTGTGGCTCTAGCCTAAGGATGAGAGCAGCAGTTCTGTTCCTCTCTGTGCTTCCCCAGGTCCCAAGCCTATTAACAGCTCAGTCTTTATCTGAATCAGGTTAATTGGTTCACCTAGAAACTCCCCTTTGAAAGTCAGAAAGCGGTTTACAGGTTGTCCCTGGGCTGGATCACTGGGCTGGATCCTGGATTGATGCCTCCACTCTTCCTTGTAGCTTAGTTTAGCAGGGGCAAGCAACAGCCAGGTGGATAGACATGGACAAAACTGAAAGGAGTTGACTGGTCCTCCTCCTCTGCAGTGCCCCCTCCTCCTTACCCTGTGCCCTGCCCCCACCCTCTCTCCTTGTTTCTGTTTTAATAGACAAAAGGGGCAGTTGAGCCAAGACTTGAGATAAATCCAGTGGGGCAAGTTAGTGGCCTAGATTCAGATCTAATTACAATTTAGTGGAATAATGCTTTGTGCAAGATTTTGTGCTAAGCCTTTCAGCACCTTGGAGCCTTTTGGAGAGAGAGGGACAAGGGGTGGAGAGAATGCTGGGGTGACTGGGACTAAGGCAGTAAGGTACTGGTCCAATGTCTCTAGCGATGCTCATCTCTCACCCCCACTACCTGCAGAAAGGACCCTTGGACCTGATTGAGACAGGCAAAGGGCTGAAAGTGCAAACAGACAAACCGCATCTGGTGAGCTTGGGCAGCGGGCGACTCAGCACAGCGATCACCCTTCTGCCACTGGAGGAAGGTAAGCCCAGACAGGGAGCCCCCCGCCCCCATCATTACAGGCATTCTGTTGTGGAGGCCATTCCCTTGCATGTGTTGGGGACCCTTCCACTTTTGCCAGCAATGCTGGCCTGGTCTCAGCAATGCTACCCAAGACTGCCTGTCTTCTTTGGTGGATAATCTGGCTCCATTCTGGGATTAAAGATCAGTTTAGAAAAAAGAAGGAGAGCGCTGAGAAAAACAGGAGAGCACATTGCTCTTAGCAACCAGTTTGTCCTGGGGATAAAAAGGGGCCCCACTCAAGATGATGCCTGCATGAGAGGCAGGACCGGTGGAGAATGGAGAGATGGAAGTGAGGGCTTGATCTCCCAAGAGGAGACCCTGGATGGCTCCCTTCAACGTTCAGCTTCTGCCCTCCTTCTTCTCTCCTGGCTGCACCTGTTGCCTGGGTGATAGTACATTCCCCACATTCTCCAAATACCAGTTCCAGGGGCTCTGCCAAGGAGGGGCTGGGGGAGAGGCTGCACTAGAGTGAGAGGGAGGAAGGGAGGGAATGGGTTGCAGGTGGCAGAAGAAAAGGGGGGGAACAGCATGAAGGAGAAAAATGAAAAGGAACTGAGGGAGGGGGTGGTTAGGGGAACTGAAGGTCTGCAGAAAAGAGGTCCTCCTCCTCTAGTCTCAGTGGAGTTGGGCTCCCATGCCCCTTGGGTCTTCCCATTACAAGGCAGAGTTTTCTGTGTGAGAAGAGCCTTTGTCACGTATAGTCTCAGCCAGGCTCAGGAACCTAGTAGGGGTGAACTGCGTCAGGCTGAGTCTCCCTGGAGTAGCAGGTGAAATGATTTCCACTGTGACCCTCCTTGTCCTCTCTGCCTCCTCAGCCTGGACAGCCCCCTGACTTAGTTTGCCTCCTGTCTCCAGGGAGGACAGTGATTGGCTCTGCAGCCAGGGACATCTCACTTCAGGGCCCGGGCTTGGCTCCAGAGCACTGCTACATTGAGAATCTGCGGGGTACCCTCACCCTCTACCCTTGTGGCAATGCCTGCACTATTGATGGGCTCCCCATCCGGCAGCCTACCCGGCTCACTCAGGGTAAGGTTTGATGCTCCTAAACTGAGGAGGGTGCCTCTTTTTCACAGCTTGTGCATGTTGGGAGCAGGGAAGCCTAACATGGTGGTTACCATGGTAACTGTCTGAGTGGTCATGGTCAGGTGTGCCTGGACTTCCAGTATCTCAGACCCATCCAGCATCCAGATTGTCTCCCACCTGCTTTTCTTTTCTGGGTGTCCTTACCTTGCCTCCACACACCATGGGGAAGGAAGAGGCTGTAATTCCTGCTGTCAGAGGGCCTGGGAGAGGGGTGGCTATTAGTGGTTGTGGGGAGAGAGCAAGTGGAACAGCAGTATTAATGGGGTCAGTGGTGGTGTTTCTGGATGCCAAGAGGGAATTGTTCTGAGAAACCGTTGAGGAGGATGAAAATCCCTGTGGAGATGGGGCAAGGGCCAAACCTGATGGCAAAATCTGAGGACATGCCTGCTCCTACTCCAAGACTGTCACGAATATGGTCACCACTGTTTCCCAAAGCACTGGCCATTCTCTTATGCAAGGGAGACCCTGTTGTGTAAGGACCCCCAATTATAATGGTTACAAGGCAGGTAAAGTGCTGGCCAGGTGGCACTTTGACAGGCCAGGTGTGTTCACTCTGGAAACAAGGTTCTGGGCCTCACTTCATATAGTGAGTTGTTTGATTAGAGGAATGAGGAAAGCAGATTTGGGTGGGTCAGTGGTGAGGTTATAATGAGGATGAGCCTGGCTCTGCACAGAAGGGCTGACAGTGGCATCCTTTTCTGGGGACTCTCACTGGTTGGAAGTCCCTTGGCAGGGGAAATCCCACTCATTCCATTGTTTCCCAAGCTCCTTCTGTTCACACCCCTGGGGCCTTTAAAATCACTTTCTTCAAAGTTGACCCAGGATTGACCATACCCCACTCCTTCCTCCTGTCCTTGTGGTGAGCACAGGGTAGGAAAACAGACTGTAGGGAGACAGGACCTCGCCAGCAGCAGGCAAGTCCTTGCCTTCTTCAGGGCTTCAGGGTTTTGATTCTGGATGAGAGCAGAAGCCCCCAGGAAATGGGGCTTTGGTCATGATGCCATGTGGTTGCTGATGGTCCTGTTCAGTGTTTAGTCTGAGAGGGAGCATCTGCTCCAGGATTTGGGTGCATGCAGATGATACAGCAGAGCAACAAGGAGAAGCAGGGCAAAGTTCAAAGGTGGCCCAGCCCTTAGTCCCCAGCCCCAAATCCCATTGCTTCCACTGTTAAGAACACGTTTGCCCTGTGTGCTGTGAGCAGGGTGGAGGGTGCTGTGAGCAGTGCTCCATATGCCTCTGTTGATCTTCCCAGCATCTTCAGTTCTCTGAGAAGAGGGAGGGCCTGAGGCCATGATGGAATTTTTAAGCATTTCCTGTGGCCCCAGTGACCCCCCCTTCCTCAGCCAGAAGCCCACCCTGCCAAGTATGCACCCTCCCACTCTCTTCTGACCCTAAACTCCCTTTGCCCCCCACCCCCAGTAGCCTTCTTGTCTGGGCTCGCCTGTCTCAGAAGCTTGGCAGCCTGTGGAGGGTAGGCGGAGGCACAAAGGAATGGGTGTTCTTCTCTGCAGCCCTCCCCCTCCCTGGGCTCCAGGAGCTGAGGGTTTCCTTGTCTCATCTCTGGAGCAAGGCACCAAGCCCAGCCTTGCCTGGCCCCACTCCGGACATTCTTGGGAGTGCGTTTCCTTGGGAACTGGGTGGCTCGGGGGTGCATGTGCTATCTCTGTGTGTCTGTGTAACAGGAGTGTGTTTATGTATCTCCGGATATGCTTGTGACTCTAGGCTTGTGTATTTCTGCATTTGTTTGTGTCTTTCCTTGTGTTTACGGATCAGTGTGTTCAAGTGGCGTGGGGGTGAACCCAGGACTGATGGTACCAAAATGCCTGTGAGTGTGCTTCTGTGTGTACATGAGAACTCATCAACCATGTGCCTGCAGGTAGGCAGATGCACAAGAGGACTATTTAGGACTGGGGGTTGTGGCTCGGTGGTGGAGCCTTTTCTTAGCACATGTGAGGCCCTGGATTCCATCCTCAGCATGAAAAAGAAAGAAAGAAAGAAAGAAAGAAAGAAAGAAAGAAAGAAAGAAAGGGAGAGAGGGAGGGAGGGAGGGAGAGAGAGAGAGAGAGAGAGAGAGAGAGAGAAAGAAAGAAAGAAAGAAAGAAAGAAAGAAAGAAAGAAAGAAAGGAGAGAGAGAGAGAGAAAGAAAGAAAGAAAGAAAGAAAGAAAGAAAGAAAGAAAGAAAAAAGAAAAAGAAAAAAAGGACTATTTTCCCTGTCTTATTTCTCTTATTTGGCCTTGTAGAGGGGAACCTCCTTTCTGAAAAACAGAGGGTATCTTGGGAATAACAAGAAGTCTGCTCTGGCTGGGCCAGGCCTTTGAAACATCATTCTGGGCACTGTGCCCAGTCATGGGCAACTTGGAGACACACTTCATGACAGGCAGAGATGGCAGTGACAGGCTCTTCCAGCAGGAGTATGCTTGGGCCAGGGGAGGGGGAGGCGGGAAGGGAGCAGATGCCAACCTTTATCCTAGAGCTATGAACATGGGAGCATGAAGTGAGGGATCCAGGGGGACCTTGATTCCACCCCTGTACCCGAGCATCTTGGCACATCCCATGCTGCCCTTTCCTCCACAGAGCAAGAGGTGGAGCTGGGACTAGGACCAAGGAAATAAGGCAGGATCTCAATCTGGGTCTAGCTGCCCCACCCTGGGGTCACAGAGCCAGACCACATGAAAGATCAGGGAGGGGACTAAGAAGGGAAGGATCAGAAAGCCATACAGCGCAGGGCCTGGCTGTCTAGACAGTAGGTCCCCATCCACTCCTGCTGTGCGCTGCACTGCCAGCCTTTGCCTCCAAGTGTCCTTTACTTCCTAAACCCCTCATTGGTGGGTAGGGGCTTGTGTGGGGCCAGCAGAGGAGTGTGCTTTCTGGGATCCAGGATATTGGGCCTCTTCTTCTTCCAACTAGTTATCAATTATAGGGAGGGAAGACAGGCTTTCTGATAAAAGATTGATAAAGATCTTGCTCAAAGGAAGGGGAGCACAGGCAAAGCCTCCTCTGAGGTATCCCACTTCCTTGTCTGCCCCCTGCTCTGATTCTTGCTGGCGGGCATCCTCTGCCTGCCTGGGTCTGTCCAACTGGCCATCACAGTTTCCAGACCGATGAATCACTCTTCCTGAGGAGATTTTGTTTTCTAAAACCTCCCCTTAGTTTGCATTTGGCCCTATTTGGGTCTTCCTTTTTCCTTCAGAAGGGGAATAAATTTCATATGCACATGTGAGTGAACGTGTGTACGTGTGTGTGTGTGTGTGTGTGTGTGTGTGTGTTATGGCAGTGACTGGGTGTGGTAGAGGGGCTATTCAGCAAGGGTAGAAAATTCCCCTCATTATTTTTCTAAGGAGGCTGGTACGTGTGTGTGTGTGTGTGTGTGTGTATACACAACTTTTTTTTAAATACTAGGAATCGAACCCAGGGGCACTTTACCAGTGAGCTACAGGGATATTTTGATTTATTTTTTGAGACAGGGTCTCTCTAAGTGGCTGAGGCTGGCCTCGAACTTTGTCTTTTTTTTTTTTTTTTTTGCGGAGCTGGGGATTGAACCCAGGGCCTTGTGCTTGCAAGGCAAGCACTCTACCCAGTGAACTATATCCCCAGCCCTGGCCTCGAACTTGTGATCCTCCTGCCTCAGCCTCCTGAGTTGCTGGGATTACAGGTGTGCACCACCACAACTGGCTATATTTATTTATTTTTTGTTTTGAAGTGAGGGTCTCACTGTGTTACTCAGACTGGTCTTGAATTTGAAATCCTCCTACTCAGCTTCCCAAGTAGGTAGGATCACAGGTAAGTACCACTGGAGACTGACTTTATTTCAGTCTCTCCAAGGTCTAAGCAAAAGAATACCTGTGCCTGAGTGAGAGTGACACTGAGACAGGGAGTAGGGCCTGGGAGGATGTGTGCATGGGAATAAATGTGTGCAAGAGACAGAGTGGTCTGTGTGGAATGAGGTGTTTGTGAGATCCTGTGCCCAGCTGATGTGGCATAGTGTGACTGAACAATGTTGGTATGTCTTTAGAGATGATGTGGGGTTGTGTGAGCTGCCTAACACATTTTGTGTCCCAGGGTGAATGTGGTGTGTCTCCTAAGGTTCTAGTGTCCAGGGTCAGGTCCTTGGGACAAAAGCAAGTCTCTGGGGCTTCAGTTGGGTGGTAGGCACCAGCATGGCTCAGATTCTTCAGCTTGGCTCTGGAGGCACCAGAGGCAGGTGGCGCTGTTTTCCAGGTAGGAAGGGTACCTTACTGGGAGAGAGGGCACTTGGAAGATCTAGGAAATGGGCTGGCTTGGAAGGGGCAATGCTTTGGTCCAGCCTGGGTCAATGGGTGTGAGCTCTGGGGAGTAGGGACTGGAAGAGGAGGTATTTAGGACGGCGACAGGATCTGGGCTGTGCTGCCTATATTGCAAGGAGTACTGCCTTGACCTGAGTTCCCAGCTTGGGCGACCTTGTTCATTAGGGACTGAGGTCCAGAGTTGGACCTAGTGACCTACCTGGATCCCGTTG
>JAJEJO010004386.1:0-26597 GCA_020662805.1 Glaucomys volans
TAGAAACTCTATTATCACTCTTATCAGTTTGATGTACATTCTGTGATGACCTAGATTATGGGTAGTTTGTTTATTTCACACTAAAAGGTATCAAGTGTCTATAGCACCATTTCTTTATTCAACAGATATGTTGTGCATCAACCCATAATGGTGTGTTTCTATATATGTGTGTGCATATCTATGTATTTATATGTGTATGTATATATATATATGTGTGTGTGTGTTTATATATGTGTGCATATATGTGCTACATATATTTCATAGCATGTTTTCAAATTTTTTTTATTTTTACTTTTTCCTATTATATTTCCTATTTTCCTATTATACTTCCTGTTTTTAGCATTATAAAAATGCTGCCATAAATACCCTTCTAGATGACTTAATTCCAGTCTTTTCTAGATGGTATACTGTAATTTCTGTATCAGACTGCTCAAATTTTTAAAAACATGTATTCTTTATTTTAAAATTACAGTGAATAATTTGTGTGATATACTAGTAAGTGTGCATGTTAGAAAATCATTGGAAAGTTTTGTAATGAAAATTTTTCCTTTCAGTCTGGAGCCAACTCAGTTGATGCCTGACTTTCAATAAGAGTTAAACATGATAAACCAGTTATTTTAATTTTATCTTTCATTTTGGATTTTTGTGACATTTCCCTTGTTTAGTTTCATGTTATGTGTCTTTGGTAGGAACAGCACACAGATGAGACTGGCGTCTTATTTCATCCTGTCTGGTATTACATGATTTAAATTCATTGAATTTCTAACATTGCTCAACTTAACCACTTGATTAAGATATTGTCTGTTAGATTTTTATACTGTAAATTTATGTCTTTTTCTTTGCAACTATTATTTTGTATTCTTTGAGACTAGTGCTTTTCTTTCATCAAACTTTTCATTTAATTGTTTATTTATATTCACATGACTTCATGGTTTTCTATTTTATTTAGTTAATTATATTCCATTACTATTAATATTTATTTTGATGTTCATATTGTCACAGATGTGGACAGTGGGAGACCCTTCAAACGGACTTATTGGACCTTTTGAGGTATCTTCATCATTCTTTGAACACTTTCTCATCCAACAATACATATCTGGGCCATCTGATATTTTTTTCCTGCACCAGTCCTACTATCAGCTGTTTCTCCATGAAGCCTTGATTCTATTTGTGGAGAATAGTATTTAGAATACAATTTGGGGGCTAAGTATATTCATTGCTATTGGGATATCATCACTCCCATGATTTCTCAGTGGACAGATCTCACTTAATGCATATAAAGTGTATTCATATTTATATTTCTATTTACATCGAAAATCATGAGTTTACAACTACACCCAATTTCAATTAAATATTCTACAGGTGTCATTTGTTTTCTCCCTCTCCACATCGGTAACTCTTGTCTTCAGTGGTGAGAAATCTACCGCCTATTCTTAAAACAGGGAAGACTTACACTGTGCTGTTTGGTAGAGCAGGGTTAATTCTCACTTTCTTACTTGAGGTGTGTCAATGACAGTAATCATGCAATATGAATGCAGAACATATCAAAAGGAGTAAAATATTTAATTTCACATTGGTAGATATTTATGCTGTTTTAACTGCCAACAGAAATAAGATCTTAATATGATATCTCAGGAGATAATCATATTGTTGCACTTTAAATGGAGGAAATAAATTATGTTATATGAAAATATCTTTGAGAAAGGAAATACAACTGATCATACAATCATTAATGGCTTTAACAGTAACTAATTCCAATCTTCAACCTTAGGCTTCTCTCTTTGATGTTAAGATTATTTAGAAAATGATCTTTCTATTTGGACATACTTTCTATAATTGACTAAGTGGCCATCAACCATTTTACTTATATATTTTTCATAATGACATGTTTCTATTTTTAAAATAATTATTTCTTTTGGTAGTGAGTATTGAGCTCAGGGCACTATACTGCTGAACTATGTCTCCAGCTCTTTTTATTTTATTTTGAGATAGAGTCTTTGCTGAGTTGTCCAGAACTTGCAATCCTTCTGTTTTAGCCTCCTAAGTAGCAGGGATTACAGGAATGAACCACTATGCCTAGCTCGCATTGATTCATTTTTAAATTAAAATTATTTAAAGATGATGTTTGATTCTTTGATTACATTTTTTCCTCAAATTTTTTTGGTTTTCTTTTAATTGTTCAATTTAGTTATACATGACAGCAGAATGCATTTTGATTCATTGTACACAAATGGAGTACAACTTTTCCTTTCTCTGGTTGTACACGAAGTAGAGTCACACGGTTTGTGTAATCATACATGTACATAGGGTAATGACGTTTGTCTCATTTCCCATCTTTGCTTCCCTACATACACACCCCTCTTCTCCTTTCCCTCTTTGAAATCCAATGTTCCTCTATTCTTCCCTTACCCCTTCCCCTAACCTATTGTATATCAACATCCACTTATCAGAGAAAACATTCAGCCTTTGATTTGGGGGGATTGGCTTATTTCATTCAGCAGGATATTCACCAACTCCATTTAACTACAAATGCCATAATTTTATTCTTTGTGGCTGAGTAATATTCTATTGTGTAGATATAGCACAGTTTCTTTATCCATTCATCTATTGAAGGGCATCTAGGTTTGTTCCACAATCTAGCTATTGTGATTTGAACTGTTATAAACATTGATGTGGCTGCATCACTGTAGTGTGCTGATTATAAGTCCTTTGGGTGTAAACCAAGGAGTGGGATAGCTGGGTCAAATGGTGGTTCCATTCCAAGATTCCTACGGAATCTCCATACTGCTTTCCAGAGTGACTGCACCAATTTGTAATCCCACTATTAATGTGTGAGTGTATCTTGTTCCCCACATCCTGACCAACACCTGTTGTTGCTTGTATTCTTGATAATAGCTATTCTAATTGGAGCGAGATGAAATTCTAGGGTAGTTTTGATTTGCATTTCTCAAATTACTAGAGATGTTGAAATTTTTTCATATATCTGTTGATCAATTGTATATCTTCTTCTCTGAAATATCTGCTCAGTTCCTCAGCCTATTGATTGATTAAGATATTTGGTTTATTTGGTGTGAAATTTTTTGATTTCTTTATAAATTCTGGAGATTAGTGCTCTAAAGTGTGTGTGGTAAAGATTTTCTCCTACTCTGTAGGCTTTCTTTTCAAATTATTGTTTCCTTTGCTGACAGAAAGCTTTTTAGTTTGAATCCATCCCATTCTTGCTTTTACTTCTTTCACTCTGGGAGTCTTGTTAAGGAAGTCTGGTCCTAAGCCTACATGATGAAGATTTGGGCCTACTTTTTCATCTGTGTGGGTCTCTGGTCTAATTCCTAAGTCCTAGATATATTTTGAGTTGAGTTTTGTGCAGGGTGAGAGGGGTTTAATTTCTTTTTACTGCATATGGATTTCATGAATTTCCAGTGTTACCAACACCATTTATTGAAGAGGCTATCTTTTCACCATTGTATGTTTTTGGCACCTTTGTCTACTATGAGATAACTTGTTTATTTGGGTTTGTCTCTGTGTCTCCTCTTCTGTACCATTGGTCTACCTGTCTATTTTGGTGCCAATACCATGCTGTTGTTGTTACTATTGCTATAGTAACAATAGTATAGTAGTATAGTAGTATAGTAGTTGAGGGTCTGGTATTGTGATGCCTCCTGCTTCGTTCTTCCTAGTAAGGATTGCTTTGGCTGTTCTGGATCTGTCAGTTGTTCAAATGAATTTCATGACTGCTCTCTGTTTCCATAGGGACGTCATTGCAATTTTAATTGGAAATTACATTGAATCTGTAATAGCACTTTTGGTAGTATGGCCATTTTGACAATATTAACTCTCCCTGTCTAAGAACATGGGAGATCTTTCCATCTTCTAAGGTTTTCTTTAATTACTTTCTTTAGTGTTCTGTAGTTTTCATTATAGCGGTCTTTCACCTCTTTTCTTAGATTGATATCCAAGTTTGTTTGTTTATTTGTTTTAGGCTATTGTGAATGGCGTAGTTTTCCTAATTTCTCTTTCAGAGGATTCATCACATACGAATAGAAATGCATTCAATTTATACACGTTGATTTTATATCCTGCTATGTTGCTGCATTAATATTACTTCCAGAAGTTTTCTGGTGGACTTTTTGGACCCTCTAAAGATAGAATCATATCATTGGCAAATAGTGATAGTTTGAGTTCTTCTTTTCCTATTGATATCCCTTAAATTTCTTTGGTCTGTCTGATTGCTCAGGCTGGAGTTTCAGGGATGATGTTGAATAGAAGTGGTGAAAGAGGGCATCCCTGTCTTATTTCAGTTTTTATGGGGAGTCCTTTCAATGTTTCTCCATTTATAATGAGGACATATGTTTCTACTCTCCCTATTCTTTTTAGTGTTTTGAACATGAAGAGGTGCTATATTTTATCAAATGCTTTTTCTACATCTATTGAAATTATCATAGGATCCATAATGTTAAGTCTATTGATGTGATGAATTACATTTATTTATTTCTGGATGTTGAATCAACCTTGCATCCCTGGGAATGAATCTACTTGATCATGGTGCTCTACCTTTGTAATATGTTTTTGAAAGCATTTTGCTAGAATTTTGTTAAGAATCTTTGCCTCTATGTTCATCAGGGATGTTGGTCTGAAGTTTTCTTTCCTTGATATGTCTTTGTCTGCTTTTGGTATCAGGGTTCTACTAGCTTCATAGAATGAGTTTAAAGTGTTCCTCCTTTTCTATTTCATGGAATATTTTGAGGAGTATTGGTATTAGTTTTTCTTTGAAGATCTTGTAGAACTTGACTGAGAATTCATCTGGTCCAGGACTTTTCTTGATTGGTAGACTTTTGATGGTTTTTATTTCATTACTTGAAAGGATGTGTTTAAATTGTGTCTTTGTCCTTCTGATTCAGTTTGAGTAGATCATATGTCTCTAGAAATTTGTCAATGTCTTCAAGATTTTATATTTTTTGGAGTATAGATTTTAAAATAGCTTCTAATTTTTTGCATTTCAGTAGAGCATGTAATGATATTTCCTTTTTCATCACGAATTTTAGTAATTTGAGTTTTCTTTCTCCTCTCATTAGTTTGCCGAACAGTTTATCAATTTTGTTTATTTTTTCAAAGAACCACCTTTTTCAGTTTTTTTAATTGTTTCTTTTCTTCCAATGTCATTGATTTCAGCTTTGATTTTAATGATTTCCTGTCTTCTACTTTTGGTGTTGTTCTGTTCTTTTTCTGGGGTTTTGAGATGTAATATTAGGTCATTTATTTGTGGATTTTTTATTCTTTTATTGATTGAGCTCACTGTTTCACAGTGTCCCAGAGGTTTTGATATGTTGTATCAGTGTTTTTGTTTACCGCCAAGAATCGTTCTTTTTATCTCCTCCCTGATGTCTTCTGGTATTCATTCATCATTCAATAGTGTATTATTTAGTCTTCAGGTATATTTTCTATTTCTTATTTTGTCATTGATTGCTAATTTCATTCCATTATAATCTGATAGAATGCAAGGAAGTATCTAATTGTTTCTTTTTGTTAAGCATTGCTGTGTGGCATAACATATGGTCTGTCTGAGAGAAGGATCCATGTGCCACTGAGAAAAAATTTCATTTGCTCATTGATGAATGGAACATTCTATATACATAGATTTCTATGGTTTCTTTTTTCAGTTTTTTTTTTTTTTTTTTTTGGAAATCTATCCACTGGTGTGAGAGATTTGTTAACGTCACTCGGTATTATTGTGCTGTGGTCCATTTGATTCTTTTAATTGAAAAGGGTTGGACTTATATAGATGCTCCATGGTTGGGGCATAAATATTAACGATTGTTATGTCTTTTTCTTTATGTTTCCCTTAAGCATGTGAAATGTCCTTCCTTATCCCTTCAATCTAACCTTGAATTGAAGTCCACTTCATCTGATAGGAGGATGGAAACCCCTGCTTTTTTACCAAGCCTGTGTGCATGTTTTTTATTTTTTCCCCATCCTTTTACCTTCATTCTGGGGATGTCTTTTCCTATGAAATGAGTCTCTTGAAGACAGCATATTGTTGGGCACTTTTTCTTATCCAACCTGCTAGTCTATGTTTTTTGACTAATGAGTTTAGGCCATTCACATTGAGGGTTAGTGAGATATGATTTGTATCCCCAGTCATTTTGGCTTATTTGTGTGTGTGTAGGTGTATGGGTATGTGTGTGTGTGTGTGTGTGTTTACAGAAACTTATAAATATAACTTTCTCATGGAATGAAACATTGTATTGTCTTTTTTCAATCACTTAAAAATATAAAAACCATTTTTAGCTCATGAACTATGCAAAAGAGCCAAGAAGCTAAGGTTGACCTATAGGCAGACTCTGCCAAGGCTGCTTCCAGAGGTCACCTAATGCTCCCCAGTCAGGCTAAGTGACTCACCCTTCATTGTGAGTGCCCCTCAGTGCCCGATAATTCTCCTGTCACAGCACCAACTATGGATCAATACATTTGCCTGTTAAGTCCTCTGTGGCTAATAGGTCTTTGAAGGAAGCACCAGATTTTATTCATCAATAAGCCCTCAGCATTTGCATGGAGTAGGTCATTGACAAGCATCTAGTTGAGCCCATACGTGGACCAGCACATCCAGAGTTCTATATAACAGATCATACATGATAGTCACTTTTCTATTGCTGTGACAAAACACCTGAGAAGACCAACTTATAGGAGGAAAGATGTATTTTGGCTCATGATTTCAGAAGTTTCAGTCCAGAGTCACTTAATCCCAGTGACCCAGTTAGGTGCCACCTCCCACAGATTCCACCCCCTCCCAATAAACCATCAAATTATTACCCTATCAATGGGTTAATCCACTGAGGAGGTCAGTGCCCTCATGATCCAATCACGTCTCCAAAGCCCCACCTCTGAACCCTGCTGCATTGGAAGCCAAGTCTTCAGCACATGAGCCTTAGGGGGACATTCCAGACACAAACCACATTAACATCAGCACCATTGCAAAGACATGGAGATCGAGGTTCAGAAAAGGAAAGAGACTTTCTCAAAGTCACACACCTGCAAAAATAAAGTACACCTCAACTCTCCTAAGGAGAAAGAACAGATATTAGTTGGGCCAGTACTCAATGCTGAGCACAGGGTCAGGGGCTCTGCATGCACAGTCTTACTCCCCACGTACTGAGTACCTGCTGTGGACCTGCTGTCCTCTTGCAGTCATACCCCTTGGAGCCCAGAACTCTGGGCTCCTCGACGTCCAAGCTCTACACTGTGACTTTGCCATAAGGCAAAGACCCGCTTGTTTATCTTGCTCACTGCTGAGTCCCCAGTGTCTATCCAGCACCCCAAACAGTTGTGCAGATTCAAAGAGCATCTGTGGAACAGTGAATGCTCACTGGGGACCAGGTGCTATGTCTTGAGTTTCCCCTTTTGAATCCTTTTCCTTCCATCATCACATCTCCAGAGTGCAACTTCAATCTTATAATGAGATTCCGGACACATGCAGCTTCTCTATAGTCATCACTAGCATTGGGATGGGCCTTTCCTTTCTGCCAGAAGATGTGAATTTCAGGACAACTGCAGAGCATTGCATTGTCATTGTTTGCATATGAAATAGTCTGAAAAAGACTGGCTAAAAGTTCCCTGTAGTGAAAGTAGTTTCCTGCTTGTACTGGCGGGGGCATTCCTTATTTCTGGTTTTTACCTTGACTTGGTTTCTCCTTTGACTGGCTTTTCCTTTACTGTCGTTCTTCCCTTTGCTGACTTTCATTGTTGTTTTTCATTTCCTCCTCATGGAATATTTTGCTGAGAATGTTCTCTAGTTCAGGCTCTCTATTTGTAAATTGTTTTGACTTGTTTATCATTTTATTTCATCATCAGATCTGAAGGTTAGTTTGGCTAGATATAAGATTCTTGGTTGGCATGCATTTTCTTTCAGAGCTTGGTATATATTGTTCCAGACCCTTCTAGCTTTTAGGGTCTGGACTGAGAAACCTACTGATATCCATATTGGTTTCCCCCTAATATGATCTGAAAATATTATCTCATGGCCTTTGAAATTCTATCTTCATTTTGAATGTTGGGCATTTTCATTAGAATGTGACTTGGTGTGGAGTTGTTGTAATTTTGTACACTTGGTGTCCTGTAAGCCTCTGGTATTTGATTTTCCATTTCATTCTTCAGGTTTGGGAAATATACTGATACTATTCATTGAATAGATTTTTCATTCCTTTGGTTTGCATGATGTGCTTTCCTCAATCCCAATAATTCTTAAGTTTGGTCTTTTCATGTTGTCCCATAATTCTTGGAGGTTCTGTTTGTGGTTTCTTACCATCTTTTCTGTGTGGTCAACTTTATTGTCAGGATTGAAAATCTTGTCTTCATTGTCTGAGGTTCTGTCTTCTACATGATCTAGTCTCTTGGAAATGCTTTCTATGGAGTTCTTCATTTGCCTTATTGTTTCCTTCATTTCATGTATTTCTGTGTGGTGGTTTTTCAGAATATCTCCTTTTTCAAATAATCTTTGCTGCCTGCATTTGCTCTTTTAACTCTTTATTGCAGTGATGTTTTGTTGCCTGAATTTTCTCTCTTACAACATCCTTTACTTCACAGATCATTTTAATTATGAACATTCTGAACTCCTTTTCTGACATTTCTTCTACCATGCTACCAATGGATTCTGTTCAAGTAGCATCTTGGTTTGTTTGGGGCACTTTCTTCCCTTGTTTTTTCATGTTGTTCTCATATGTTCCCCTCTAGCAGTGCAGATCGGAGATATTACAGTTCTACCCTACAGATTTAGAGTGACCCTGTGCAGGTTTCCAATACCTCACCTTCAGGGAGAGATCAATATTAATAGCACCCAGTGCAATCACTATTCAGGCTTAAACCAAATAGCTCCTCTTAATACATCAACAGTATTGTAATAAACAGATATGATATGTTCGATTCCTATCTACAGCATAAACAATAGGTTTGCAAAAATTTCTACAATTTCTAGTGGTGGACAAAGAGGATGGAGGAGGGGCATAGGATGTAATGTTAAAGAGGTCAGGTGAAATTATAGAGGTACTACATCATAGGAAGCATGAAAGTGGAATCAAAAGAAGTTGGTTGTTTTTAGGAGAAAAGGGAGAAAGAGACTCTGAGTAAACATATTAATAAGAGGAAAATAGAGTTAAAAAAGTAAAATAAAAATGAAAATAAAAAATATTAAAAAATTTTTTAAAAAAGAGTCTACAACAAAACTGTAATACACTATTCAAACCTCCCTGTCTTCATTAGCCTGATATATGAATGGGTCTTGAATTCAAAGATGATGCTGATGTGAGAGTGGAATTTAAAGAAGACAAAAAAAAATGGAAAAAGAAATAGGAGTCTTGAAGGACAATTGAACAATTGACTAATTGTTTCTGTTGTATATTAGTAGCTTCTCTGCCTCCCTTCTCTTCTGATCGATGGGGTTGTCTGGAGTTTTCTGAAAACTCCACCCTAAGGATGATGACAGATACTAAGGTGAAGGATTAGACTTGGAGGCGGGACTCCGGGAGGCAGGATGTAGCAATTGCCAGTCCCTCTGGAAGACTATACCTCAGGACTCTCCTTTGGGGTCCACTAATATGACACAGGAACATGGTCTTAGCCCCTTCCCTCTTTTGTGGACCCCACAATTCCTGGCATACAAGTTAGTCTCTAAATTGTACCTCTCCTGTCCCTGCCCTTTCGACTTCCTAGTCAGGAGCCTCTCTCCCTGGAGGTCCTGAGGGCTGAGTGTCTGGACCTTTGTTCCTATCTTGGAAAGTGATTCTGTATAGGGCTAATCAGAACCACGCATTGAAAGCTGTGTGACAGATGCATAACTGCAAGCACTGGACTGGTTATTGGCCAGGGGATGCTTGGGAGACTGGGGATTGAGGGACAGAGGGCCCTGTTGGTTACACAACCGTTGGGACCAGGTACTCAATAGAATTGTGGATCAGGCTGATATTGGGTCCAAACAAGTGCTCCCAAGTTGTCTCTGGGCTCCCAGTGGATGCTAGGCTGGTTGGCTGGACAAGCTGGTATCAAGAAGGCCTCACACCCTTTCCCACCTGGGAGCCCTTGCAAGGCTCTCTCTGCAGCAAGAAGGTAGCTATTAGCACACCAAGCAGGGACACTTTAGATGCAACCAAGCCTGTAGGACCTTTAATGATGCTCTTTCAGGACCTGGTTGATATCCCTGGATGTAAGCAACCCCATCCCAGGTTGGTGGCAGCAGCAGCGGCTAACCTGTAGGTACCTTGATAATGAGCTTCTGGTCTCCAGCAGGTCTCCCAGGATGGAAGCTGCCTCAAGTAAAGATAACAGTGGTGTTGGGGGTAATCTTTGATGGTAGCAGAGAAGTCCCAAGGTGTTGGTGAGTGGGGAGCCGCAGTGCAGTGCTTCTGCATGTGGCAAGTCCAGGAGGGGTGGGCAGGTGCTGGAGATCTGCTTACCAATATTTTAAATGTGGTATCAACTGTTCTTTTTCAGATCACTGACCTGAGATCTCTTCTTCATCCACACATATATCTTTTCATGTCTTTAAATACTATGCATATGCTGCCGAGACTGGATATCTGTGTACTTCAATGTTGTATATCAAATTGTTTACTTCTGTATTTGTTCTATGTGTCAAAGACAAAGCTTACTCTTACTATGTAGAAAACCAAACTCCAGATTTTGTTCGTTTACTTGTTAAATCAAACCTTATCCTCACATTTTTCTTATGACAATATCTTTCCACCAGTTTCTCAGGCCCAAAACTTTAGAATCCACTTTGACTTCTTTCTCATTCTCCTTCCCCATAATTGTTCCATCATCAAATCTTTTATAGTATATCCAGAGTCTATGCAATTACATCTTTACCTCCTCTATCATTTGGGTCAAACCATCATCATCTCTGGCCTGAACTCTTAAAATAGCCTCCCGGTTGTCTTCCAGCATCCATGTTTGCCTTTAAATCTGTTCTCCAATTTGAAGTCAATGTTTTCTTTTAAAAATATGCATTATATTATGTTACGTCTTCATTCCAAACATGCAGAAACTTTTAACTCAGAAAAAACTTGACCTTTTGAGTTCCCCCTTCATGATCACTCCACATCTGTAGCCTCATATCCAACATTCTTCCCTTTGCTATTCTATTCTAGCTTCAGTAGGCCCTCTTGCACTTCTCTGAACAGATCAAGAATTTCTTACATGCCCTTTGTGTTTTGAACAGTAATACTGGTATTTCATTAATATTTGTGGAATAAGGAAATTAAAACTCCTTCTCAGAGACAGTTTTTCCCAGATCCTAGCAGTCAAATTACATCATTTCCTGATGCTTCCTTGTCCTTTCTTTGTCTAACTCCATCCCTGATGAAACAGAGGGCACCTTGTATTCGTAAATGTGAGGTGGGTGGGTAGGAAAGTGCAGGTGGGGAAACAGAGAAAAGCAAAACTATGCTCTCCCCCTCCTCCTCCACTCTAGGACTTCCAGCCTGAGAGCACTACCAGTTTGGCAGAGAGGTGAACTTTTAACTTTAAAAGAAGTTGGTGTTTTGATCAGTATACTGGACTGAACATCTTAATCATTGTGCTAGATCATTCTTAATTTTTTTTGGTGAGTTTTTTAAATTTTACATATTTAGAATCATTGTACATGAGTGGAATACAATTGTTTCTCTGGCTGTACATGATGTAGAGTCACACCACTTGCATAATCATACATGAACATAGGGTATTGATGCTTGTCTCATTCTATTATCTTTCTTTCTCCCACACCCCATCCCACCCATCTTTTTCTCTATATAATCCATCCTTCCTCCATTCTTGCCTCCCTCCCATCCTGCATTATGTATCATCAGCCACTTGTCAGAGACATCATTTGGCCTTTGGTTTTCTGGGATTGACTTATCTCATTTCACATGATATTCTCCAACTCCATCCATTTATCTGCAAATGTCATAATTTTATTCTTCTTTATGGCGGGGTAATACTCCATTGTGTATATATATACCAGTTTCTTTATCCATTCTTCTATTAAAGGACATCTGGGTTGCTTCCACAATCTAGCTATTGTGAGTTGAACAGCTGTGAACATGGATGTGGCTGTATCATGGTAGTATGATGATTGTAAGCCCTTTGGGTATAGGCCAAGGAGTGGGATAGCTGGATCAAATGGTGGTTCCATTCCAAGTTTTCTGATGATTCTCCACATTGCTTTCCAGAGAGACTGCACTAATTTGCCACCCCACCAGCAAGGTTTGAGAGTACCTTTTTCCCCACATCCTTGCCAACACCTGTTGTTGCTTGTACTCTTGATAATAGACATTTTTTTTTTATTTACTTATTGATTCATTGAACACAAATGGAGTACAGCTATTGTTTCAAGGGTTGTACACAAAGTAGAGTCACACCATCTGTGCTTTCTTGCATGTACACAGGGCAATGATATCTGTCACACACTCTGTTATTGATTTTACCCCCCACCCACCCCCACCCCTCCCTTCCCTCTATGCTAGCTATCTTTCCTCCATTCTTGCCATCTTTCCCCCCCACATTATGCATCATCATTCATATATCAGAGAGACCATTCGGCTTTTGGATTTTTGGGATTGGCTGATCTCACTTAGCATAAGAGTTTCCAACATCATCCATTTACCTACAAATACCATAATTTTATTCTTCTTTATGGCTGAGTAATATTCCATTGTGTATATATACCACAGTTTCTTTATCCATTCATCTACTGAAGGGCATCTAGGTTGATTCCACAATCTAGCTATTGTGAATTGAGCAGCTATGAACATTGATGTGGCTGCATCACTGAGGCAATCTGATTTTAAGTCCTTTGGGTATAAGCCAAGGAGTGGGATAGCAGGGTCAAATGGTGGATCCATTCCAAGTTTTCTAAGGAATCTCCACACTGCTTTCCAGAGTGGCTGCACCAACTTGCACTCCCACCAGCAATGTAAGAGTGTACCCTTTTCCCCACATCCTCGCCAACACCTGTTGTTGCCTGTGTTCTTGATAAAAGACATTCTAATTGGGGTAAGATGAAATCTTAAGGTGGTTTTGATTTGCATTTCTCTTATAACGAGTGATGTTGAACATTTTTTCATAAATCTGTTGATTGCTTGTAGATCTTCCTCTGTAAAGTGTCTGTTCATTTCCTTGGCCCATTTATTGATTGGGTTATTGGTGTTCGTGGTGTAAAGATTTTTGAGTACTTGGTAGATTCTGGAGATTAGTGCTCTGTCCGAAGTGTGTGTGGCAAAGATTTTCTCCCACTCTGAAGGCTCTCTCTTCACATTGCTGATTGTTTCCTTTGCTGAGAAGAAGCTTTTTAGTTTCACTCTATCCCAATCATTGATTCGTGCTTTTATTTCTTGCGCTTTGGGAGTCATGTTAAGGAAATCTGGTCCTAGGCCAACATGATGAAGATTTGGACCTATTTTCTCTTCTATTAGGTGCAGAGTCTCTGGCCTGATTTCTAGGTCCTTGATCCACTTTGAGTTGAGTTTTGTACAGGGTGAGAGATATGGGTTTAGTTTCATTTTGCTGCATATGGATTTCCAGTTTTCCCAGCACCATTTGTTGAAGAGGCTGTCTTTTCTCCATTGCATGTTTTTGCCTCCTTTGTCAAGTATGAGATACCTGTACTTATTTGGGTTTGTCTCTGTGTCCTCTATTCTGAACCATTGATCTACCTGTCTATTTTGGTACCAATACCATGCTGTTTTTGTTACTATTGCTCTGTAGTATAGTTGGAGGTCTGGTATTGTGAAACCCCCTGCTTCACTCTTCTTGCTACGGATTGCTTTAGCAATTCTGGGTCTCTTATTCCTCCAAATGAATTTCATGATTGCTTGCTCTATTTCTATGAGGTCTATCATTGGGATTTTAATTGGAATTGCATTGAATTTGTATAGCATTTTTGGAAGTATGGCCATTTTGACAATATTAATTCTGCCTATCCAAGAACATGGAAGATCTTTTCATCTTCTCAGATGCTCTTTAACTTCTTTCTTTAGTGTTCTGTAGTTCTCAGTGTAGAGGTCTTTCACATCTTTTGTTAGATTAATTCCCAAGTATTTTATTTTTTTTGAGGTTAATGTGAATGTGGTAGTTTTCCTAATTTCTCTCTCAGAGGATGCATCACTTACGAATAAAAATGCATTAGATTTATGAGCATTAATTTTATATCCTGCTACTTTGCTGAATTCATTAATGAGTTCCAGAAGTTTTCTGGTGGAATTCTTAGGATCTTCTAGATAGAGAATCATGTCATCAGCAAATAGGGATAGTTTGATCTCTTCTTTTCCTATTCGTATTCCTCTAATTTCTTTGGTCTGTCTAATTGCTCTGGCTAGAGTTTCAAGAACAATGTTGAATAGTAGTGGCGAAAGAGGGCATCCCTGCCTTGTTCCAGTTCTCAGGGGGAATGCTTTCAATTTTTCTCCATTTAGAATGATGTTAGCTGTGGGCTTGGCATAAATAGCCTTTACAATGTTAAGGAATGTCCCCACTATCCCTATTTTTTCTAGAGTTTTGAGCATGAATGGGTGCTGTATTTTATCAAATGCTTTCTCTGCGTCTGATAATAGACATTCTAATTGGGGTGAAATGAAATCTGAAGGTGGTTTGGATTTGCATTTCCCTAATTACTAGGGATGTTGAACATTTTTTCATATATCTATTGATTGCTTGTAGATCTTCTTCTGTGAAATGTCTGCTCATTTCCTTAGCCCATTTATTGATTGGGTTATTTATATTCTTGGGTTAAATTTTCTTGAGTTCTTTATAGATTCTGGAGATTAGTGCTCTATCTGAAGTGTGTGTGGCAAAGATTTTCTCCCACTCTGAAGGCTCTCTCTTCACATTGCTGATTGTTTCCTTTGCTGAGAAAAAGTTTTATAGTTTGAATCTATTCCAGCTGTTGATTCCTGCTTTTATTTCTTGTGCTTTGGGACTCATGTTAAGGAAGTTTGGTCCTAAACCAACATGATGCAAATTTAGACATACTTTTTCTTCTATTAAGTGCACAGTCTCTGGTCTAATTCCTAGGTCCTTGATCCATTTTGAGTTGAGCTTTGTGCAGGGTGAGAGATAGGGGTTTAGTTTTAATTCACTGCATATGGATTTTTAATTTTCCCAGAACCATTTGTTGAAGAGGCTGTCTTTTCTCCGCTGTATGTTTTTGGCACCTTTGTCTAGTATGAGATAACTGTATTTATGTGGATTTGTCTTTGTGTCCTCTATTCTGTACCATTGATCTACCTGTATATTTTGGTGCCAATACCATGCTATTTTTGTTACTATTGCTCTGTAGTATAGCTGAAGGTCTTGTATTATGATACCACCTGCTTCGCTCTTCCTGCTAAGGATTACCTTAGCTATTCTGGGTCTCTTATTTCTTCAAATGAATTTCATGATTGCTTGCTATATTTCTATGAGGTACATTATTAGGATTTGAATTGGAATTACACTGAATTTGTATAGCACTTTTGGTAGTATTGCCATTTTGACAATATTAATGATGCCTATCCAAGAACATGGTTGATCTTTCCATCTTCTAAGGTTTTTCTTTAATTTCTTTCTTTAGTCTTCTGTCGTTCTCATTGTACAGGTTTTGACCTCTTTTGTTAGATTGATTTCCAAGCACTTTTCTTTTTTCTTTTTTTTTTGAGGCTATTGTGAATGGGGTAGTTTTCCTAATTTTTCTTTCACAGAATTCATCACTTATGAATAAGAACGCATTAGATTTATGAGCATTGATTCTATATCCTGCTACTTTACTGAATTTATTTATGAGTTCTAGAAGTTTTCTGGTGGAATTTTTCAGCTCCTCTAAAAATAGAATCATGTCATCAGCAAATAGGGATAGTTTGAGTTCTTCTTTTCCTATTCATATCCCTTTGATTAGTTTGGTCTGTCTAATTGCTCTGGCTAGAGTTTCAAGGATGATGTTGAATAGAAGTGGTGAAAGAGGGCATCCCTGCCTTGTTCCAGTTTTTAGGGGGAATGCTTTCAGCTTTTCTCCATTTAGAATGATGTTGGCCATGGGCTTAGCATATATAACCTTTACAATGTTAATGAATGTTCCCTCTCTCCCTATTATTTCCAGTGTTTTGAGCATGAAGGGGTGCTGCATTTTATCAAATGCTTTTCCTGCATCTATTGCAATAATCATGTGATTCTTAACTTTAAGTCTGTTGATGTGGTGAATTACATTAATTGATTTCTGGATTTTGAACCAACCTTGCATCCCTGATATGAAACCCACTTGATCATGGCACACTATCTTTTTAATATGTTTTTGTATGCGATTTGCTGAAATTCAGTTAAGAATTTTTGCATGTATGTTCATTAGGGATATTGGTCTGAAATTTTCTTTCCTTGATGTGTCTTTGTCTGGTTTTGGTATCAGGGTGATATTAGCTTCATAGAATGAGTTTGGAAGGGTTCCCTCCTCCTCTGTTTCATGGAATACTTTGAGGAGTATTAGAATGAACTCTTCTTTGAAGGTCTTGTAGAACTTGGCTGAGAATCCATCTGGTCCTGGACTTTTTGTTGGTAGGCTTTTGATGATTTCTTCTATTTCATTGCTTGAAATTGATCTATTTAAATTGTGTATGTCCTCCAGATTCAGTTTGAGTGGATCATATGTCTCTAGAAACCTGTTGATGTCTTCAAGATTTGCTATTTTATTTGGAGTATAGATTTTCAAAATAACTTCTAATTATGTTTTGTATTTCAGTAGTATCTGTTGTGATATTTCCTTTTTCATCTCAAATTTTAGTAATTTGAATTTTCTCTCTCCTTCTTTTGTTAGCGTGGCTAAGGGCTTATTTTATTTATTTTGTTTATTTTGTTGAAGAACCAACTTTTTGTTTTGTCAGTTTTTTTAATTTGTTTCTTTTGTTTCAATTTCATTGATTTCTGCTCTGATTTTAATTATTTCCTGTCTTCTACTCCTTTTTTTTTTTTTTTTTTTTTTTTGCGGTGCTGGGGATTGAACTCAGAGCCTTGTGCATGCAAGGTGAGCACTTTACTGAGCTATATCCCCAACCTCTTCTACTACTTTTGGTGGTGATCTCTTCTTCCTTTCCTAGGGCTTTGAGCTGTAATGTGACATCATTTATTTGTTCACTTTTCATGCTTTTATTGAATATGCTCCATGCAATGAATTTTCCTCTTAGTACTGCTTTCATAGTGTCTCAGTGATTTTGATATGTTGTATCTTTGTACTTGTTTACCTCTAAGAATGTTTTTTATTTCCCCCCAATATCTTCTGTTTTCCATGCATCATTCAATAGCATATTGAATGTGCTATTCCAGGTGTTGGAGTAGTTTCTGTTTTTTATTTTATTATTGATTTCTTATTTCATTCCTTTACGGTCTGATAGAATACAAGGTATTATCTCTATCTTTTTGTATTTGCTAAGAGTAACTGTGTAGCATAACATATGTTTTAGAGACAGATCCATGAGCTGCTGAGAAGAAAGCATATTCACTTATTGATGGATGGAATATTCTATATATGTCTGTTAAGACTAAATTAACAATTGTGTTATTAACTTCTATGGTTTCTTTGTTCAGTTTTTGTTTAGAAGATCTGTCCAATGGTGAGAGAGGTATATTAAAGTCAGTCACCTAGTGTTATTGTGTTTTGGTCTATTTGGTTTCTGGAATTGAGAGGGATTTGATTGACATACATGGATGCACCATTGTTTGTGGCATAAATATTGATGATTGTTATGTCTTGCTGATTTATACTTCCCTTAAGCAGTATGAAATGTCTTTCTTTATCCCTTCTAACTAATTTTGACTTGATGTCCACTTTATTTGATATGAGAATGGAAACCCCCTCTTTTTCACTGGGTCCATGTGCATGGCATGTTCTTTCCATTCTTTCACCTTTAGTCTGTGGGTATCTTTTTCTATGAGATGCGTCTCTTGAAGGCAGTATATTGTTGGGTCTTTCTTTTTAATCCAATCTGCAAGCATATGTCTTTTGATTGATGAGTTTAATCCATTAACATTCGGGGTTATTATTGAGATATGATTTGTATTCCTGGTTATTTTGGCTTATTTTTGGTTTTTAACTTGACTTGGTTTCTCCTTATTTGGTTATTCCTTTAGAGTAATTCCTCCCTATGCTGACTTACATTGTTGTTTTTCATTTCTTCCTCATGGAATATTTTGCTGAGAATATTCTATTTGTAAATTCTTTTAGCTTTTGTTTATCATGGTTGGCATCCATTTTCTTTCAGAGCTTCTTTGGTTTGTATCTCGTGCCTTCCTCAATCCCGATAATTCTTAAATTTGGTCTTTTCATGAGATCCGATAATTCTTGTAGTTTCTGTTTGTGAATTCTTACCATCTTCTCTGTTTGGTCAACTTTGTTTTCAAGATATTAAAAGTTTTGTCTTCAAGTCTGAGGTTCTATCTTCCAGGTGATCTAGCATGTTTGTTATGCTTTCTATTGAGTTTTTAATTTGGTTTATTATTTCCTTCATTTTAAGAATTTCTGTTTGTTTTTGTTTTCCATAATCTCTATGTCTTTATTGAAATGATCTTTTACTTCCTGCATTTGTTCTTTTAAATGTTGATTGGTGTGATCATTCATTGCCTGCATTTGCTCTCTTAACCCATCATTACCTTCTCTGATCATTTTAATTATGTACACTCTGAACTCCCTTTCTGATACTTCTTCTGCCCTGCTGTCATTGGATTCTGTTGATGTAGCATCTAGGTTTGTTTGGGACACTTTCTTCCCTTGTTTTCTCATGGTGTTCATGTTTCTTCCCTTCCATTAGTAAGAATCTGAGGTATGGCAGTTTCCGCCCTATAGATTTATGATGTCCCTGCAGGTTTCCAGTACTTCACGTGGGTGCCCTAGGCTGGTCTCCCGGGCACGGAAATCTCATGTGTCTGTGCTAGACTGAGCCTGGTGTCTGTCTCTAGGCCCACCTCCCTGGTCTGGAAGTCTCGTGGGGGTCTGTTGGGCTGGGCAGGTTCTAGACCTGTGGACTCACCTCCCCACTGCGTGGAAGACTCTCACGTGGATGCCCTAGGCTGGCCTCCCAGGTACAGAAGTCTCACATGTCTGCTCAGGGGTGAGCCTGATGTCTGTGCTAGATCATTCTTGACATTATGAATGACTTAAAACCAAAGAAATTCCAGGTGTGGTGGTACATACCTGTAATCCCAGCTACTTGGGAGCCCAAAGGCAGGAGGATCCAAAGTTTGCAAGTTCAAGGCCAGCCTGGGGACCTTAGGAAGACCCTGTTTCAAAATAAATGGCTAGGAACATAGCTCAGTGCCAGTTTAGCAGGTATGAGGTCCTGGATTTAACCCACAGATCCCAAAAATAAAATAGTAAATAAATTAAATAAAAAAGAAAAGGTTAGAAGACATATGTTTAAGAAAATTATGCAATAATACATCACCAACATTTCTTTTGATGGGCTAGAAAAAAATGAATCTCTAGATTGGTTATAAAGGGCCTGTGAGGGCAATGAATGATATTTTTTTTAATTCCTTCTTTCCTTCCTCCCATCCTTCATCCTATAGAATTCTATTATTCAACTTAACAGTTATTCTTCTGTTATTGTCTTTATCACAATGATTAACACTCTTAGTCTCTATGCTTCCCATCACCTAGTAGAAGACAGAAATGGCACTTTAAAAATCCTATTTATTCCTGCTGGGCGTGGTGGCGCATGCCTGTAATCCAAGCGACTTGGGAGGCTGAGTCAGGAGGATCGCGAGTTCAAAGCCAGCCTCAGCAACTTAGGGAGGCCCTAAGGAACTCAGTGAGACCCTGTCTCTAAATAAAATACGAAATAGGACTGGGGATGTGGCTCAGTGGTGGAGTGCCCCTGGGTTCAATCCCCAGTACAAAGAAAAAATCCTATTTATTCCTGACCTACCAAGTTTGGTACCATGTGGCAACCAATGAGTGTTTGTTGAATAGCATTATTAGCCCCTTCCACCCATTGTAATTCAAGAGTTACTTAAATGCCAAAAGTACCTGGACTAACAAAGATGCAGGGGTTTTTGGGGGGAATGGGGGTGCGTACTAGGCACTTGACCACTGAGACACATTCCCAGCCCTGTTTTGTATTTTTCTTTAGAGACAGTGTCTCATAAATTGTTTAGCACCTTGCCATTACTGGGGCTGGCTTTGAATCCTCTATCCTCCTGCCTAAGCCTCCCAAACCACTGGGATTACAGGCATGATCTTCCCAAACTGCAATGAAAACAGAAAAACAATTTAATTTTATAATCCAGATTATCTATGAATAAACTTTAAAGTATATAATTTGAAAACCAGAAGGGGAAGAAAGATTAAAGCAAAAAAAAAGGAAGGAATAATGGCTGAGAATTTTCTGAAATTACTTGAAATATTAGCCACAGATCATAGAAATACAGATAAAACCACGCCAGAAAAATACTAAAATAAAAAAAAGAAAAGAAATCCACACACAAGCATATCATAGTCAAATGGCAAGAACCAAAGGAAAAATATCCAAAAAGAAAAAAGAGAGGTGATCAAAGCACCTTATCTATTAACAGAAACAAATGAAAGAATTGTGGACAAATTCATCATAAACCATGCAGACAAGACGAGTGGAGTGAAGTATTTAAAGGGCAGAATGAAAGAGAAACAAAACTAGAATTCTATATCCGGAGAAATCATTCTTCAAAATTGAATAATAAATGAAATCTTTCTCTGACATACAGAGAGAGAGAGAATGGATTCATTATTAAGAAAATTGTGCTGCAAGGAAAGTCAAAACAATGTGGGACAAACAAGGTGGCTGTGCTATAATTCCAGCTACTCAGAAGGTAGAGGCAAGCGAATGCAATGTGAGAGGACAGACACAGGAGCTTAGCCAGATGCTGTCCGAAATTTTAAAAAAAATTAAAAGGTCTGAGGATGTGACTCAGTTGCAGAGTGACCCTGGATTCCATCCCAAGTATAGGGGAAAAGCATTTAATTAAGCTTTATAGGGAGAAGAATAATGATGTGCCAGATCTGTATAAAAGAAAAGAGCACAGGTGAGAGAATACATAAAGGTAAAATAAAATTTTTATTTTCTTCTTTTTTGTCTGTCTACCTACCAATCTTGGTTTTATTTGTTTCCATATTTTTATGGGGAACTAAGTTATACATAATGGGGGAGTTGTTACATGCACCTAACCTAACAATATAATTTTGCCAATACTATTTTCCATGATTTCCTCTTTTCCTCATTCCTCCTAGTACCTTTCCTCTACTTTACTGATATCCCTTCAATTTTTGTGGGATAACACACTCTGGGTTTTTTCCCATTTTCCTCCCTGGCTTCCACATAGAAAAGAAAACTAAAAACTTTGATTTTGTGAGCTTGACCTTTTGGTTTAACATAGTCATCTCAAGTTCCATCTATTTTCCTCCAAGTGACATAAAATCATTTTTCTTCATGGCTGAGAAATACTCCAATGTGTATCTGTACCACATTTTCTTTATCTGTTCATTGGTTGATGGACACCTTGACTGGTTCCATATTTTTGCGGTTGTGAATTGTGCTGCTACAAACATGGGTATGAATGTAATGCTGAACTATTATGATGTAAGTTCTTTTGGATAAATATCAGGGAGTAATATAATCAGGTCACATGGTGGTTCCATTCCTAGTCTTTTGAGGAATCTCCATACTAACTGCCATGGTGGTTGTATTAATTTACAGTCCCAGCAATAGTGTGAAAATGTTCCATTTACTTCACATTCTCTCCAGCATTTATTTTTGTTTGTATTCTTGATTGTTGCCGGTCTCATGGAGGGAGATGAAATCTCAGTGTAGTTTTGATTTACATTTCCCTCATTGCTAATAATGTTGACTATTTTGTTCATGTATTTTTGGCAATTTGTTTTTCTTATGAGAAATGTACATTTGGTTCATTCCACATTTAGTAGTTGGGTTATTTGCTATTGAGGAGGTACACTTTTTAGTTCTTTATATATTCTGGGTATTAATCCTCTACCTGAAAAGTAACTAGGAAAAATATCTCCATTCTCTACATTCTATCTTCTCATTTTTCATTGTTTCCCTTGCTATGAAGAGACTTTTTAACTTGATGAAATTCCATTTATTAACTTTTGGCCTTATTTTCTGAGCTTTAAGGATCCTATTGAGAAAGTCATTGCCTGTGAGTTGCATAGTTGAACCTATGTTTTCTTCAAGGAGTTGCATAGTTTCTGGTCTAATTCTGAGCTCTTTCATCCAGTATGAGTTAACATTTGTGCAGGGCAAGAGATAAGGATCTAATCTCATTCTTCTACATGTGGGTAACCAATTTCCCCAGGATCATTTGTTTAAAAGGCTGTCTTTCCTTCAAAGAATATTTTTCGTATCATTGCCAAGGATTAGAGCACTACAGATTTGTGAATTTCTCTCTGGGTCTTCTATTCTGTCCCTTGTATTTGTGTACCTATTTTTAATGCCTTTATCATGCAGCTTTTGTTACTATATCTCTGTAGTATCATTTGAAGTCAGGCATGGTAATATATTCAACTTTTTCTGGCTTAGAGGTGTTTTGGCTATTCTGGGTCTTTTATTGTTTCACATGAATTTTAGAACTATTCTTTTAGTTCTGTGACAAATGTCATTTGTATTTTGATAGGGATTGCATTGAACCTGGATATTTATTTTGGTTGCATGACCATACTAATTCTGCCTATTCATTAATGTGGGAGATCTCTCCATCTTCTGTGTCTTCTTCATTTTCTTTTTTCAACGTTCTATAGTTTGCATTAGAGAGATCTTCTACTCCTTGGTTATATTTATTCCAGAGACTGTGTGTGTTTGTGTGTGTGTGTGTGTGTGTGTGAGAGAGAGAGAGAGAGAGAGAGAGAGAGAGAGAGAGACACCTGTGTATTGTGGGTAAAATTGGTTTCATGATTTCTTTCTAAGCAGATGCTTTTCTTTTTTTTTTTTTTAACTCGGATTGAACACCGGGACACCTAACCACTGATTCACATCCCCAGCACATTTCTTTTCTATTTTTATTTTAGAAATAGTGTCTCACTGATTTTCCTAGGATATTGCTAAGTTGCCAAGGCTGGTTTCAAACTCATGATCCCCCTGCTTCAGCCTCCCAAGCCATTGGGATTACAGGCATGCACCATGCTGCCTGGCTAACAGATTCATTATTAGTGTATAGAAAGCTACTAACTTTTGTATATTGATTTTGTAGCCTGTTACTTTATGGAATTTGTTTCATAGCTCTAGAAGTCTTCTGGTGGAGCTTTGAGGATCTTGTAAGTATTGGATCATGTCTCTAAACGGTGACAGTTTGAGTTCTTCCTTTCCTACTTTTACCCCTTTTATTTTCTTCCCTTGCCTGATTGCTCTGACCAGAATTCCTAGCACTAGAATGAATAGGAGTGATGAGATATCTTTAAGAAAATACTTTTATTTTTTCCCCATTCTCTATGACATTGGCTTTGAGTTTTCACTTTCAGCCTTTATGATGTTGAAGTGAGTTCCTTCTGGACCTCATTTCTTTAGTGTTTTTATCATAAATGGGGCTGAATTTTGTCAAAAGTTTTTTCTGTATTGACATCTTACTTAGCTACTCTCAATAACTAGAGGTAATTAGATGACTTTTGCCTATTAGAGTGAATTTGGAAGTATTTCATCGTTTCCTATTTCATGGAATCATTTGAGAACCATTGGTGTTAGTTTTTCTTTAGAAGTCTGATAAAATTAAGAATCTATCTGGTCCTAGACTTTTGTTTGTTGGAAGGCTTTTTATTAATGCTTCTATCTAATTGTTAGTTGTTCATTGGTGTAAGTTTTCTATGTCCTCTTGATTCAATTGTGGCAGGCCATATATGTTTAGAAATGTATCCATTTCTTAACAGGTTTTTCAATTTATTGAAGTAAAACTTTTCAAAGTAGTCCCTACTGATCCTCTGAACTTCAGTAATGTCTGTGGTAATCTCTCCTTTATCATCTCTGTTTTGATTAATTTGGGTCTTCTTTTTCTTTCAGGTAGTTTGCCTAATGCATTATTAATGTTGCTTATCTTTTCACAGAACAAACTCTTCATTTCATTCATCCTTTGTACTTTTATAAATTCTCAATTTCATTGATTTTTGGCTCTGATTTTAATTATTTACTTCCTTATGCAGTTTTGGAATTTCAGTCAGTTTTATTGCCACTGTGATCAAAAGACCTGAAAAGAACAATTTTAGAACTTCAGGAAAAGTTTATTTGGCATCCGTTATTTCCAAAGTCTCAGGCCACAGATGGCCAACTCCATTGTCTGGGCCCATGGTGGGGCAGAACATTATGGTAGAAGATTGTTGTAGAGGAAAGCAGCTCAATACATGGCACCACAAAACAGAGAACTTCACTAACCAGGGACAAAATATATATCCCAAAATCATGACCCAGGGACCTATCTCCTCCAAATACACTTTATCTGCTGAAATTTACCACCCAGGCCATCCGTTCAAGTGGATTAATGCACCAGTTAGGTTAAGGCTCTCATAACCCAATCATTTCACTTATAAGATTTCTTACATTGTCTCACACATAAGCTTTTGGGGGAACTCCTCATAACAGAATTGCTTTTTTCTACTCTTGCTGCAGCATTGTAATGCATCATTAGGTTGTACAATTTGGAATCTCTTTGATTTTCTTATGTAGGATCTCATAGCTGTAAACTCTCCTTTCACAACTGCCTTCATAGTGTCCCAGAGGGTCTTGTATTTTGTATCACTAGTCTCATTTGAGTTTAAGAATTTTTAGATTTCTCCTGAGTTCTTCTTTCACCCATTTATCATTCACAAGTCTATCATTCAATCTCCATGAGTTTATATAGTTACTATAGGGTTTTATGGTGTTGATTTATAATCTAATTCCATTATGATCTAGTTAGGTGCAAAGAATTATAACAATTATTTTGTATTTGCTAAGAGATGCTTTCCAGCCTAAAATATGATCTCTTATGGAGAAGATGCCATGGAACATTGAGAGGAAAGTACATTCAACTGATGTTGGATGAAATATTCTAAAGATATATGCTGAGTCCATTTGATTTATAATATTTTATGTCCAAGGTGTCTTATTGAGTTTATGTCAGGATAACCTATCTATTGGTGAAAGTGGCATATTGAAGTCATTCAATATTATTGTACCCGGATCTAGCTGAGTAGTCTCAGTTTTATGTCATTAGTTGCACCCACATGTACAGCCTAAGTATTTACTGTCATTACATCTTCTTGCTGAGTAGTTCCCTGTATCAGTATGACATGATCTTGCCTCTATTGATTAATTTTGTTTTGACTTCTGCTTTGTTGAATATGAGAGTAGCTAGTCCTCCTTGTTTTCAGGCTGTATTGGCATGGTATATCAATTATATTCTTTTGCTTTTAGTCTGTGGCTGTCTTTGCCTGTAAGATGAGTCTCTTGCAAGCAACATGTATTGGGTCTTGTTCTTTAATCCATTATACCAGCTGGTCTTGAGATGATTTAGATTAAGTGTTGTTATAAAGAGATGTTTATTAAGTCCTGTCATTTTGATTTACAATATGTAATTTAGTTCTGTTTCTCATATACATAGCTACTCTTCAAATGAGATTTGTTCATTTTTTTATTTCTTCTGTGGGCAGTATTTCTTTAAATAAAGAAAGCTGTAGTGCCAGCTTTGTAGTCATGAATTCATTTAGTTTCTGCTTGCATTAGAAGGTTTTTTTTTTTCTTCTTCAGTTTTGAAGGATGTTTTGTTGGATTTACCAATAATGTTGGTTGATGTGGAGAGTAGCAACTGAGATTGGGGTCTTTGATTGCTTCACGTCTTCACTGGTACTCCCAATGCCTGGGAATGGTTTTGTGAAAAGGTATAGGAGGCCCTATTGCTATGGAGATGCCCTGCCTAAAGAGGCTCTGTGCAAGAGTCTTATCAGTTTCAACCTGGATCTCTGAAACAAAGTTCCTAGGGATAGAGGAATTCTGAGCATGACAAGACAACCATAATGTTTCACCAGGGCTGCTACTTCTGAGTCTGCCCAATTCACAGTAACTTTAGACAATGGGCTTCCTGAGTGCTGCAGGAAGTTCCAAGCATTGCCACAGTAAAATAGCTACAAGAATGTTTCTAGGCCTTTAGCTTTCTAGTGCACAATGAATAATGAATGCTTAATTTCTTATGGACTAGGTTATAGGTTATGAGACCCTATATAAATAAACTTGCTGGCCATCTCTTCAATCACAGTTTCTCCATCACAGTGCAGCATTCCACCCGATCCCAGCTTTCTCTCGATATCTGTGTGTGTGTTTTTTTCTCACATTTTTTATTTTTTATTTTTTTATTTTTTTATTTTTTATATGCTTATTGATTCATTGAACACAAATGGAGTACAGCTATTGTTTCTCTGGTTGTACACAAAGTAGAGTCACCCCATCTGTGTGATCATGCATGTACACAGGGCAATGGTATCTGTCACACATTCTGTTATGATTCTTACACCCCCACCCTGACCCCACCCCTCCCTTCCCTCTGTGCTATCTATCCTTCCTCCATTCTTGCCACCCTTCCCCCCCCCCCGCATTATGCATCATCATTCATTT
>JAJEJO010004386.1:26697-107081 GCA_020662805.1 Glaucomys volans
CATTCGGCCTTTGGATTTTTGGGATTGGCTAATCTCACTTAGCATAACAGTCTCCAACATCATCCATTTACCTACAAATGCCATAATTTTATTCTTCTTTATGGCTGAATAATATTCCATTGTGTATATATACCACAGTTTCTTTATCCATTCATCTATTGAAGGGCATCTAGGTTGGTTCCACAATCTAGCTATTGTGAATTGAGCAGCTATGAACATTGATGTGGCTGCATCACTGTAGTAATCTGATTTTAAGTCCTTTGGGTATAGGCCAAGGAGTGGGATAGCTGGGTCAAATGGTGGATCCATTCCAAGTTTTCTAAGGAATCTCCACACTGCTTTCCAGGGTGGCTGCAACAACTTGCACTCCCACCAGCAATGTATGAGTGTACCCTTTTCCCCACATCCTCGCCAACACCTTTTGTTGCCTGTGTTCTTGATAAAATACATTCTAATTGGGGTAAGATGAAATTGTAAGGTGGTTTTAATTTGCATTTCTCTTATAACGAGTGATGTTGAACATTTTTTCATAAATCTGTTGATTGCTTGTAGACCTTCCTCTGTAAAGTGTCTGTTCATTTCCTTGGTCCATTTGTTGATTAGATTATTAGTGTTCTTGGTGTAAAGATTTTTGAGTACTTTGTAGATTCTGGAGATTAGTGCTCTATCTGAAGTGTGTGTAGCAAAGATTTTCTCCCACTCTGAAGGCTCTCTCTTCATATTGCTGATTGTTTCCTTTGCTGAGAAAAAGCTTTTTAGTTTGACTCTATCCCCATCATTGATTCCAGCTTTTATTTCTTGTGCTTTGGGAGTCATGTTAAGGAAATCTGGTCCTAGGCCAACATGATGAAGATTTGGACCTATTTTCTCTTCTATGTGTGTGGTTTCTTAATCCCCCATTGACCCTTGCTGAGTTCTCAAGTTCAGCAGGGTAGGTGGCTGCAAGTTGTCAGTTATTTTCTTTCAGGACTTGAAACATATCCTTTCAAGACCTCTTGCCTTTTAGAAATTTTACTGAGAAATCAGAAGTGATTCTGATTGGCATGCCACTTTATGTGACCTGATGATTTTCTCTTGAAGCATTTAAAATTCATCCTTCTTCTGTGTGTCCAACATTTTAATTGTAATGTGTTGTGGAGAGGTTCACATCTAAAGTGATTGAATCTAATTCACTAAGGAAAAGACAGACTGAGAGAGTGGATAGAATAAAATAAAGGTAAAATAAGTATGACCCTAGCTGGACAAAATGACACACATCTGCAGTCCAAACTACTCAAGGGACTGAGGCAGTAGGACCACTTGAGTCCAGCCGTTGGAGGCCAGCCTGAGCAACATAATAAGACCCACTTACAAGCACAAGTTTTTAAAAGAACCAATAATATGTCACCTACAATATACCCATTTAGAACATAATGACACAAATAAATTAAAAGCAAAGGGATATTAAGAAAATATACTATTCTAACACTAATCAAAGGAAAATAAAAAAGCAGAAGTAGTTTCATTAATTTCAGACAAAACAGCCTTCAGAATAAGAAAAATTATCAGGAATGAGAAGGGATTTCCATAATAACAAAGGGTCAATTCTCCAAGAAGACACAAAATCTTATTGATGTGTATATTTTAAGAGGGTCAAAACATATAAAGCAAAAACTGGTAAAACTGCAATGAGAAATAGCTGCATCCACTACTAATATTGAAGACTTCAAGTCCTTCCTTTCATTAATTGACAGATTTAGCAGGTAGAAAATTAACAAGAATATCTTTGACCTGAGAAACAAAATCACAAATTAACTTGATCCAAGTGACATTGAAATATGTCACCCAGCAATAGATGAATACACATTTCTTTTAAGTATCCCATGGAATATTGACCAAGATAGATCACATTCTGATCCATAAAACCCAACTTAACAACCATAAAAAAATAGAAAATCCCCCTAACTGAGAAAAAATAGAAATAATACAGTGTCTGCTCTCAGACCTCAATGGAATAAAAATAGATATCAATAACAGAAATACAGGTGTGAAATCCCAACATATTTGGAGACTAAACATACTTTAAGCCCATGGATCAAAAAATAATTTTCAAGATACTTGTTTTTAAATGAAAGGAAATGAAAATACAGCATGACAATATGTGGGGTGCAGAAAATGCAGTGTTTAAAGGGAAATTCATAGCATGAAATGTACATATTAGAAAAGAAGAAACATCTAAAATCTCTGTGCAGCTGTGCTTTGCTTACCTACTAATGTCTGTTTCCAAGATTTAGGGAAGCATAGATTCCTCTACAGGTAGCATATGAAGACAGAAGGATGAAAGCCAGCCCACATGAGTCAAGAATGGGAATATGCAGAAAGTAAACCAGCCCCTGGGCTTGATCCCCAGCACCATAAAGAAAAAGCAAAGAGAAATAAAGGACAAGCTAGAGTTCAGCAAGTTTCCCTGGACGAAGAGGTAGTCCACCACCAGAAGCTGAACAATGAGGGTATGCTTACTTTTCAGACCACAGTTCCAGGCATACAACACAGAGCTTCAGCACAGCACCAACACTTTGACGGGAGAGGTGTGTAAAGGTTATGGGAGGAGAGCTCATATTCCTTCCCTGATCACCCAGCACAACTGATCTGGCAACCCCAGGGACCCTTTAGATCCCTCTGCCCCTACCACACGTTTCACTAGACCATATGTTTACCTCTGAAAAATCTTGTATTCACTGCACCTGTTACCTGGATACTACAAGAGAACCTTTTTCTGCTTGATGATCACTCTCTGAACCACATATAACCTTTGAAAATCTCACATGCCCACAAAATCTACTCTGTGTTCAACTGTAGCTTCCCCTCACACACAATGCTTTTTTTCTTTTTTGAACATGTACCAAGCTAGAATTAGAATCAGTAGCACATATACTCTAAAGGATTGATGTTTACCAAGAAACAACAACAACAAATACTTTCATCCAGAGTTACATGAGCTAAGGAATAGAAAACAGGTTAAGAGAAAGAGACGGACATGGCACACCCATAGCAAACAACTTGAACACTGTTTAATAATCCCTATTGCCCAACATTCCTGTTAATCTATTCTGCTTCTAAAAGCTCTCCAATCCAGCTCTCATCCCCACAATGTTCACCCGGCTACTCCTCCACTGTTGTACCAATCCTCTCTGTCCTTCCCTGCACTTTACAATGCTGCCTCAATTTCATAGAAGTATTGTGCTGTATAACAACCTGCCCACCAATCCCATCCTGATTTTGGGAGAAGGCCTCTTTTTTACCATTTATTACCTCTTGTGAGCACAAATGAAATCATATTTAGCAAGTCTTTTGTCTTGAATCACACCTATGGTTATTTCCTTCATCAAAGGCTTTATAATGAGAAACTGTGGTGTATATATATATACAATGGAATATTACTCAGCCATAAAGAAGAATAAAATTTTGGCATTTGCTGGTAAATGGGTGGAGTTGGAGAATATCATGCTAAGTATAATAAGCCAAGCCCAACAAACCAAAGGCCAAATGTTTTCTCTGATAAGTGGATGAGGATACATAATGGGGGGCAAGGATGTATGGGGGGTGTGGGGGGACAAGAGAAGAATGGAGGAACTTTGCATGCTGTAGAGGAAAATGTGATGGGAGGTGTTGGGATAAGGAAAGATAGTAGAGTGAGACAGTATTACCCTATGTATCTGTAAGATTACATGAATCCTGTGAACCTACATTGTGTACAACCATAGAAATGAACCAGTTGTATACATTTGTATACAAAAAAAATTTACAAAATACTCAACCTCTTAACAAAAATTAAGGCTTTATAATGATAATTTATTTCATCTACTTTCGTCTAACAGTTCTATTGTTCCTTTATATTTTGGGGCGGGGTGGGAGTTGGTTTCATTTTGTTTTATACTGGGATCAAATCCAGGGCCCCTTATATGCTAGGCAAGTGCTCTATCACTGAGCCACACCCCAGCCCTCCTCTCTATGTTTTTTTTTTTGTTTGAACCAGGGATTGAACTCAGGGGCACTCAGTCACTGTGCCACATCCCCAGTCCTATTTTATATTTTATTTAGAGACAGGGTCTCACTGAGTTGCTTAGCGCCTTGCCTATGCTAAAACTGGCTTTGACCCCGTGATCCTCCTGTCTCAGCCTCCCAAGCCGCTGGGATTACAGGTGTGTACCACCATGCCCGGCCCTCCTCTATATTTTTAAAACAAGATGTCACTTAGTCTGATGTTGTTTATGGTGTGTGTTATCTTCCTGTATTAGCCAGATGTTTAACATTTATAACCACTGAAGCTCCATACTTTAGATTATATACAGCTGAAAATAAGTCATGTGCCACTTCTTCCATTTCTTGCCTGTTTCCCTTCTGAGTTTGCTGAATCTGCCTTGGTCCCAAGACACCCTTTCCTTTCTGTTTGATGAGGATTTCCCGTAATGACAGTCCCTTTCTCTACTTCCCTTCTGCATCCACAGATTCTCCATTATCTCTATCCAAAACAAGCCTGTTTCTTATCATCTACTCTACCTTAACCACAGGAGAGCTTGTTGTCTAGGAGAATCCCTCCACATAGCTTTTGGTATTGCTCTTTTTAGTTGTTTATAACAAATCTAGTTCTGACAGGTCCAGAGGTCCCACGACTGAGAAATGTAAGAACATCCTATAATATCTGAGCAAGATAACCTTCACCAATTTCCAGATGTGAAGGGGTTAGAAAAATGGCACATAACATATATTCTTTAGAAGTAGCCATATAAAAAGACTGAGAAATGGTTGCAAACTAAAGGAGACTAAAGACACATGACAACTAACTGCAATGCATGATTCTACACTGCATTTTGTAGTGGAGATTTCAAATAAATACTCAGGAATTAATGTGTATTTTTGTGTAAGTACATAATACGTAACAGAAGAGAGCAACTGCCAATAGATCAAACTATTAACAATAGGTACATCTTCAAGTTTAATTACATTTATAGAACTTAAATGGACCACCAATGTTTTCTTCTCATCTTTACCTAACCTTTGAGATTTTAAATTTTGATTCCTTCAACTGCTCCCATTGCACCCAGCCCTCAGTAATGCTCAGTACCAGCTTTAAAGTAGTTGTCTCAGGTTCTACCACGAACCTGGGATTCTTTCTCATGTGTAAAGCAAGTAATAGTTCTGTAGGCTTTTATAAAATACTAGGGAAGAGCACACAACATATAATTTTTTAATTATACACAGTGTAAAACAAAACAAACAACCAAAATTTCAAGACATGTTTATAGCACAGAATGCCTTTTGTCTTTCGAGAGTGGTGCTACCTTGTCATGTGTCTTCTGGAATTTTGTGGTAGAAATTGGTGTTCAAGTATTTTTGCAGCTTACTCAGTCACTTACCTCTCCCTCACAGGATTCTCATGTTCCAAGAATGCATTGATTCTTTTATAACATCTTTTGTTCTTATTGTTCAAGCAATCTTTCTCTTCAAATGCTTACTTATTTGGGGTGGGATTAACCACTGAGTCACATCCCCAGCCCTTTTTTAAGTATTTTATTTAAGGATTGGGTCTTGTTGAGTTTTAAACTCACTATCCTCCTGCCTCAGCCTCCACAGCCACTGGGATTACAGGTGTGAACCACCATGCCTGGCTTAAATACTTACTGTTTAAAGAGATTTCTTTCAGATTTGTTCTGTTATATTATGGATCTGTAATGTCCCCCCACAAGCCAACAATATTCACAGGTAGGGCTTTTGGGATGTAATTAGATCATAAGGGTTCTGACCTCAACAGTAGATTACTCCATTGATGGATTCATAATTGAATACAACATTGAGAGGTGTTGGAAACTAAGAGGTGGGACATAGTGGGAGGAAGTAAGGCACTGGAGGCATGCTCTGGATGTGTATATCCTGTCCCTGACCCCTTCCCTCTCCTCTCTACTTTCTGACCACTGTGAGGCAGCACTTCTGCTGTGCCACATGCTCTGCACCATGATGTTCTGCCTTGGGGGCCAAGTGACCGTGGGCTGAAACCTTTGAACCCAAGAAGCAAAGAATTTTCTCCGGTATTTTGTCACAGTAATGGAAACCTAATTAACATGTTCATATACCATACAATTCACACAATTCCAGTGTATCATTCAAAGATTTTAATGTGTTCACATGTTGTGCATCTATCATAATCAATTTTAAAATATTTTTGTGATTTCTAAAATAAACCCTGTATACTTCTCCCAGCCCTAAGCAATAACTATCCTACGATCTATCTTTATATTTTTTCCATTTTCTGCATATTTCATAAGGATAGAGTCTTAGGTGGTCACTTGTAATCAATTTCTTTCATTTAACAAAGTTTTGACAGTTCATTCATTTTCTAGCTTATCTCAATATTTTATTCCTTTTATGGATGAATTCTATCCCACTGTATGGATATACAACCAATTGTATATTCATATTCATTCATTCATCATTTATGCAGTTGTGCTCAGATTTTGAATATTATGGATAACACAGCTATGAATGTTAGTGCACAAGTTTCTGTATGGACTTGTTTTCATTTCTCTAATGTATATACCTAAGGGTGGAATTGCTGGGACATATGGGAATTCTGTGTTTAACATTTTGAGGAAATGGAAAACAGCCACACTGTTTTATATTACCACAAGAGTGTATGAGTCTTCCAATTTCTCAATATTCTCTTAAACGGTTATTATCTGAGTGTTTTATTCTAGGCACCCTACCATGTGAAGTAAAATCGCAGTGGTTTTAAATTATAATTCCCCAAGATTAATGAACTCAAGTATTTTTTCATAAGATCCTTTGTTTTTAATGGCATTTAGGGAAGGATGGGGAAAAGAAGTGTTTGATATATTATAGTTAACTAGAAACACAACTCATTTTTATCATGTGACAGAAAAAAATTTATTTTCTTCTAAATATTCGTAAACATTTATATAAGAAAATCTCAAGTTTTCATCTACATTGTTATGGTTTAGATATTAGGTGTCCCCCAAAAGTTCCTGTGTCAAAGACGGAATATCCAGAAGTAAACTGATGAGGTTATGATAGTTATAGCCTAACTGGAACATTTTAGTTTGAATGGACTGATGAGTGGTACTGTGGCAGGAGGGGCGTGACTGAAGGAAGTACTGGCTGTGCCCTGAAAGGGTTCACCTTTGCTGCAGCAGCCTCTCTCCCCCGCTGTCTCCCCCACTCCCTTCCTCCCTCTCTCCCTCCTTCCCTCCCTCCTTCCTTCCTGATTGCATTCAATGGATGAATGTATCGGTGCCCTTCCACTCCTTCACCATGCCCTTCTGCCATGATGTTCTGCTTCGCCTTAGGCCCAGAGCCATGAACTCAGCTGACCATGTACTAAACCCCTGGAACCATGGCCATAATACACTTTTTCTTCTCTAAATTTTTCTTGCTGGGCATTTGCATCGCAAGATATACAAATCTGACAAACCACACACATGTACATTTTATTGCTCCTATTCTTTTTTCATGTTGTAATTACTCTGTGATCATAATAATACAATATTGTGCACTGAATTTCGTAAGGTTACTTCTTGTATTTAGTTGGGGATGGTATTGAATGGCTCCTCAGTGTTGACTAAAAGGCAGAGCAGAACTGATTATCAAATGATGCTTACTGTTTTTAATCACCGGTGCTGTATATGCCTGTGTTGTGCATGTGTTCCTGATATGACAAATATCGTGGGAATAGGATTGACACAGGCCCCATAGCATATCATCTGAGAGATGGATAGTAAGGTATTTAAATGGACTTTTGCCTTTTAATCATGATATAGAAGGTGGGGTACACCACACATGCCAAATGATAATTGTAAAAGTTGAGTGTGGGGTACATGGGGAGTCTCATTCTTCTATCTGTCCCTATATGCTTAAACAATTTTGTAATAATAGGTTTTTTTAAAAATGTGCTGACTTCCTCATGAGGAAAGGGAAGGACCAAAAAGAATGACTGGCAAGGTTGGGTCAGTCTGCCAAGACTTGATTTGAACTCTCAATAAAGACGCTTCCAGAAGTGTAATTCCTCTGAGGTTAATAACGTGGAAGGAAACTTTCTATATAACAGGAAGAAAGAGGAATTGATAGGTTTTGAATTGGTTTTCATGCCAAGTTCCCGTCTGAATGTCTCCAGTTCCTTTGAGGTTTATGAGTGCAGCACATGTGCTAAGTGGAGATGGCCTCATTTTGAGGAATGTGCAGGAGTCTTGAAATAGATATAAGTACTGAAGAAGACTAGACTAAGGAATCAGTGACCTAGGCTCCATAAGACTTGAGTGACAGCAAGCATAGAAAAATTATTTGGGGGAATGAATGAGTGAATGATTTCCTTTATTTCTAGTGTGTAGCATGAGTTTATGGGGATTCCAGTAGATTTTTAAGATTTAAACCCAATTGCAATCAATCATTTATAGGAAGACATTTCTGGAAAACCAGAGAGTGAGAGGTTTTATGCTAGAGTGTAAGGATTAAATGAGGCTGAATTAGGCCCCTTTGGAGCAGTGCTAAATGAAGGTTGCCTGAGAGATCTTGAGGCCTACCTTGAAGAGGAAGGAAAAAAATTAGTGGATAGATGAGTAAGTGCAAAAAAATAAGGACTGGAAGTTGAAAAGTTGACAAATTGAGGTCTTATACTGGCAGGATAAAAGTTAGGGTCAAAGGGTAGAAAGTCACTCCATATTGCTCCAATGGCAGAAGTGTTCTTCATTTAAGTTCTAGGATGTGGCTAGAGGTAAACTGCAATGGAAGTAAAGAACCCTAAAATGGGTTGAATGGAACTGAGAGGTCTAGTTATTGTCAGGTCTATCCATATGGATGTTGGAGACCTCTACTGTTCTTTACCTCTGCAAGTCCCTTGCCCATGGAGCCCCTGCCAATTTTTGTTCTTCTCAGGGTCTCTGCAGAATATACTTCCTGTCTGAAATGCTAAACTTCAGATACTGCAAATCTGTGACATAACTCTGGAATAAAAGAAATGTTCTAGAATAAGGGGGCTTTGGTGCATTTATCTATTTCATTATAATGGTTCATCCCGTTTTTGCAAATTATTCTAAAAAACAAAACAATTCAAGAGTACTCTGAGACAATGAAACACATTGCTCTGTACAATTACAATGCACTAATAAAACAAAAGGCTCTGGGAAATCAACCCATTTTTGAGTCCCAATCTGTACGAGTGCAGTTGCCTTCTCAACAGACCCCTGCTTTCACAATGAATGTGCGCTAAGTCTTAGTTAAAAGGAGCCTTTTGTGCAGGTCTGTGATAAACCCTCAAATATCTGTAACTCCAGTGCATAGTCCAAGACTCTACTCTAGACTGAGAGCTGCAGGTGATGGAGGGAGATCTACCATGTCTCTGAGCAACCCATGAAAGTCAAAGATGGCATTTTCATCCTAAAATGTGAACTGTACATAATAAGCGCAGGTTCTCACCATGGAAGAGAGGTATGCCATGCTTGGCACTCAGCCATGCAGATACTTCGTACTCAAAGAACAACCCCATTTACATGTCTGCCAGTATGACTTCTGTAAATGCTGTAGCACCCTCATCAGCCTGAGGGAATTGCTGACAGGATCACACTGGGAAAGAGAATAGTTGTTCACAATGTGGGGGTGATGAACCAAAACCCTTTCTTCCACGAGCATGGTCATTCTTTCCCGTCTTCATGCTTTTGTTTTGTTTTGTTTCATTTTGTTACTTTCTCTCTTTCTCTAAACCATCTTTGACTTCATCTCAGCTTCAGCTTACCCTGGGAGTAAGGTAACTTCCTGCTTAAAATATCTAACACCTGGCTTACCTTTAGCTTTGCAAAAATACCAAGTCCGGGCAGCATGAAAAAGTGACCAGGGAGGGGAAACTCTTCCCTTAAGTGATTTTCCAGTAAGAGCCCCAATGGCAAGTTCAAAGTATGTTTCTTTGAACACATTAACAAGTTCCTTATAAGAGCTTCTTAGGCAGCCACCTACCCTGCTCCTAGACCCTACCTCAATCACCCAGAATCCACTGCAACAGTACCCCCAAACATCCTCAAGCAAGTTTCACCCTTCTGTATGATCCTCTGGTTACTGACGTCTGTTTCTAAAAAGTGACTAAGCCACACCATTCTCAAAATTCCTCCAGTCCTTGACTCTCTCTTTAGGTATGGAGGACCTATCTTCCTCCCTGCAGGGGAAAGAGGTAGGCTGTCATATAATGCCATTAAGGCTAAGCTAAGGGGTAGGAAGCAGTGCCACCTTCTCAAAGTTCAGCAGGGAGAAGAAAGGTGTTTTACAAACACATGATATTCCTTCCCAATGAGAGGTCCAGACACTGATTGCCTCTGTGGAGGTAAGAGTTGAACTACCTTCTCCCCTTCCCTAAGCACAGGATATGGGTTACCCAAAACCCAAACCTCCAAAGCAGTACACAGAAAAGACACCTTTTAGAAAATTTATTTGGGAAAATCAGTATTCTCAACAAGGAATATATCATTGGGGGGGGAGAAACTTTTCTCCCTGGAAATTCCGGAGAAGCCATTTCTGTTTAAACAATAGGGACAAGTCTCCCAACAGACTGCCTTTAGCAAAAGCAGGGGTAGCTGGAGGCACCTGACCAAACTGACATCTGCAGGTAGTACTTAGATGTGGCATGGGCTCCTGTACGGCATGGGTGGGTGATGCCTCTGACATAATAGCTTATCCTGTAGTGTTACAATTCTCCTGTCCTTTCTGTAACACATTATATTCCAAGTCGTGAATCTCAGATGGCGTGAGAGACTGTGCCTCATCCTGGAATCTATGAAAACACACTCCACAGCTGCTAACCTGGGATGAAGGGAGTGGTGGCAAGATAGGGACTGAGAACTGAAGCTGGTCCTGAGGTGGGACAGGAGGAGGACTATGTTGGGACTGAGACTAGGTCAGGGTTTGGGTCAAGGTTTGAGATTGGATCTCAGGCAAGGACTGAGGTGCGGGATGTAGTAGAACTGGAGATTCATCAGCTGAGGTGGAGTTGGACATTGTATTGAAGTAGACATAAGTTGAATTGTCACCTGAGACAGGTACCTTAGTGCTCAAGGACTCACTGTGCAGAGATGGGAGACCCCAAAAGAATTGCAAAAAGTGATCCTCAGAGGGCATAGGATATGGGGTCTGGTGGTGTACCTGCAATTCCTCTGATTTGTCTTTGCTGCTCTGTAAAGGGAGGGAGACAGGTTAGTCCTGTTGATCAGAAACTGACTCTAGCCGGGCGTGGTGGCGCATGCCTGTAATCCAAACGACTTGGGAGGCTGAATTGCAAGTTCAAAGCCAGCCTCAACAACTTAACGAGGCCCTAAGCAACTCAGTGAGACCCTGTCTCTAAATAAAATACAAAATAGGGCTAGGGATGTGGCTCAGTGGTCGAGTGTCCCTGAGTTCAATCCCTGGTTCCACAAAAAAAAAAAAAAAGAAAAAGAAAAAGAAAAAGAAACTGACTCTAACACTTTCTCTGAGGAATTCAATTGGTAGTCTGGCTTAAGTTCTTTTGGAAAAGATTTTGTTTTCTTTTTCTTTTCCTTCTGCATCAGGAAATCACCCTTCTTTTTTGTCTCTCCAGGAATAACAAGACATCAGGACTGAGAAAGGAGAGCTTTCCAGGTTCTACAAGGTTGCCTGAAGTGTCGCTTTCTTCAAAAGAGGGCTCAGAATATTGGAGGTTGAAGACGTTTTGGTTCTCAGAGTGCTCCAAATTAGGTGGAGACAAGTTCTCAGCATGAGAGTGTTCTCTGTGTAATTCTGACTCTCCAAGACTTGCACTATCAGTGCTTCGGGTCATTGGGACATTCGTATATGACCCACCAGGGCCATCCACCAAAGACAAAGTGACTTCAGGTTGAAGACGCACTTGGGCTTCTTGACTGTCGTGTGGTAGGGGAGTAGTTGGAACAGGTGGCTGAGGTGGGGAGTTATCCACTGGAAGTTCTGAACTCAAATGAGGAACATGCTCTGGTGGCAGAGAGTCACCCAGTGATGAGGGCAAAGCTAGATCAGGTAAACAGGTGACTTGGTCAGGTGAGAGTGCAGAGGAAGGGAGTGGAGTTGGCTCAGACAATGGGGCTGAATTTGAAGCCCCTGAAGGGATTGCCTCAGACAAAGGGGCTGAAATTGAAGCTTCTGAGGGGATTGCTGAGACAACAGCAGACAGAAATACTGATGACTCTTTGAGAGATGTTATGGAAGGCACATGGGACACAGGGTTAGCAGCCTCTTCCAAGGACGCCTTACAGAGCAGTTGACTGACCTTAGCCGTTGTTGTATTACACACTCCACAGGGGGTCTGGACATAACTACTCTTCCCCGAAGGGCTGCAGGAGACAGAAAGTACAGAGCTGTAACCAGAACCATTACAAGGGAAAGGAGGGTCTGCAGTCCTCTTGGTGGTGGGGAAACCTGCTACCTGCTTCACATTCCCCACATCCATGACCTCACAACACTCCCCTCCAAAGGCCTTCATTCACATACCCAATACTGTGGCTATCCCTCCTGTGCTTAGGGCATGTTGCAGTGAATCCCTGGGGAATGCATAGAATATATGAGAAAAGGAACCAGTAAAGAAAGAGAATGATCAATCACCTCTTCAGAATAGAAAGCAGCTTCCTCCCCTGCTGGGCTTCTCTTCAGCAAGTTCTCCTACCTGTAAAACCAGGACATTTGGTTATATGTAGTGATGGTAGAAATACAGGTATGATTCATGAGTCCCTGTGTGGAAACAGAATATTAAATCAAAATGCCCTAATAATCTGCAGATAGGTCATGTTGTCAGGGATAACATTAAGAAGGTTCACAAGTATGTGTGGTTTCATTTATAAAGTACTTTCACATGTATCATCCCAGGATACTCAAAATGACCACCTGAAGCATCTGGAGTCAGTAGCTAAGTCAGAGATGAATCTGAGCAGCCAGTAGTTAAAGTAGTTCATACCATGGCAGCAGACAGAAATTCTGACTCCAAAGCAACTGAGAATCATTGGACTTCTCACATGGACACCTACTGGGCAGTAACCATTTTCTCGGACCATCGCTATTTCATTCACACCCAGGGTAGGCAGGGCAGAAACTGAGGAATGTCTCAGGTCTGACTGCCTTCTCCTGAACCTCTCCTCTCAGTCTATTTCCTTAGAGAACTTGCCTAGAATCTGATATCCTCCAAGACCTTGGAGCTGGAAGGTACAGAATGGTTCACGCTTGTAGACCTCAGGTCTAATAGGCAGAGCCTTACCTTTACACGCTCCCTGTTTCCTCCTCTTTGTGCACTGATGAAAACAAAAAGGAAAGAATGAGGGGCTGGGGCTCATTTCTTTTGCTCCTTTCTTTAGCAAGCTTAGACATTCATTATGCAAGAATCCCCCAACTCTTCATTTTTTAATTAGTAGAAATGTATTCCTTTTATTAACCTTGAAAGGTAATGAAATATGTTGTTTTTCTTTCTTTGACAATTTCTAAGGAGGATTTTTGCTGTGGTAATCACATTTGATATTCTTGGAAATCCTCTGCTCAAGGAGGGCATAGAATCTGAGTGCTCCTAAGGGTCCCTGTGTCCTGAGGACAGAGCTCAGGCTAGAGATCAGCACTGCTGTCCTAATCAGCCCAATATGAAGGCTTGGTCAAGGATGCCTGACATGGGAATGAGGCTTAGGATCTGGTGTCAGAAGAGAGTCATCTCCTTCAGAGAAGACAAACTCTCTATCCAAACCAATCCAAATCCTCAGAATCACTATGCTTGGGACTTTCTCCTGGAACCCAACACCACACCCCAAAAGATAGTCTGTGAGCTTCAGATGAAAACCTTCATCCCCCCAAACCCCTGCCTGACTTCTTCCTGTAAGGAATGAAGTTCTGTCTTGTCCTCAGACTTCCCACCTCCCGTGACTTTCTGAGCTGACCAAACATTTAGTAATGTGAGAATGGAAATGACAAATCACACTTGACATTTCACAAAACATTTCACGTTTTAGAAAAATAAGAATCTCCCTTGGGATTCTGCTCCTTACCTCTTGGATGTTTTTATTTTTCTTGAATGGTGACAAAAATAATTTCACTACCTGTAAGAACAGGTATAGAAAAAGCAATACCAATCCACTGAGAAAGGTACATTTGGGATCAATTCCCCAAGAAATTGAACCAAGATCTACCATGGTTCAGTATGGCTATTCAGAAAAGAGAGAACATTCTTCATTGTCTGTATCACTCCAATGCCAAAGGCAAATAAGTTCTGAGGGTTCCTGAGTTTGTCTATAGTTCCAGGCTTGCATCACAGTGCATTGAAGAGTCACAAAGGGAAAGGGCTCTGAGGGCAGGGGAAGGGAAGATTTGTGGGGAGGATGTGTACCTCCCCCACTGGTCAACCAGCCAGAATATCCCTTTACCCAGCTCTGTTTTTCCATTTCTCACTCCACCCTTTCATCACATGGTGCCTTCATTACCTCAGGGAACATTCCTGTTTGTTCCATCTGTAACCAAGATATTGTACATGAGTCCTATTTTACTATTTGGAGCCCTTGACTTGGACCCCATCAGTTCCACTACTTTGAACGTCTGACATATACTACCTCGAATTTTTTCTTATGTCACGATATTTACACTTTGGGGTCACCTATGTCCTAAAGTTTATCTCTTATCTACAGAATGCTTTTGCTTTACACTAACTCACATATGTATAAAAGAGCTTAAACTTTCAATAGTAAACTTTTTTTTTTTTTTTTTAACCAGGGATTGAACTCAGGGACTCTTGGCCACTGAGCCACATCCCCAGCCCTATTTTGTATTTTTTTTAGAGACAGGGTCTCACTGAGTTGCTTATGGCCTCGCTAAGTTACTGAGGCTGGCTTTGAACTCAAGATCCTCCTGACTCAGCCTCCCAAGTCGCTTGGATTACAGGCGTGTGCCACCACACCCGGCTCATTAGTAAACTTTTGTTTCAATCAACCTGTACTTTCTTTGGTCAGAGGGGCTGACTCCTATTAAAACTAATTGTTATTCACACTCTTTAAACAAAAATAAGTATAAAATAAATGTACATAAAATTAAAAGCTCAAGTGTTCTTGGAGATGATAATATTTGTTTTTCTAATGTAGTGAAGAGTAAACAAAACAAAGACTATTGGAACATGTTGTTCTCTCTCTCTCTCTCTCTCTCTCTCTCTCTCTCTCTCTCTCTCTCACAAATTGATCCAGTATTTTCAAATGTAATAAACAGTCGTCTCCTTTTTTTCAGTTTTTCACTCATTATTTTGATCCAACTTCTTCTAATTACCTAAAATTCAAGTAGTCCCTGCCCTCCATATCAATTTCATAATGGTTATGACTTTCCCAAACCAAGAAGAGGATATGGTGTGCTAAGGAATTTATCCCGAGTCCTTAGTGGCAGGGAGCCACCTGGCATGTCAGAACCTTAGGGGAGAATCTAGTCTTTAACAGCATCACCTAATTATCCTTTTGGGACACAATTTTGATATTTTTCTAAGAATGTCTTGCCATGAAAAAAGCTGATAAGATCTGTGCTATATAAGCACCCTACTATTATTAGAAAATCCTCTTCCTATCATACATGATTCCTCTATAGTTTCTACATGTGAGAAAAAAATATTACCCTTGACTTTCTGAGTTTGGCTTATTTTGGTTAACATAATCTCAAGTTCCATCCATTTTCCTTCAAATGACATAATTTTATTGCTCTTAATGGCTGAGTAAAACTCCTGTGTGTATGTACACCACAGATTCTTTATCCATTCATGATGACACCTAGGCTAGTCCCATAGTTTGACAATTGTGAATTATGCTGTTAACTTTAATTTCTTGTACCAAGGAGTGGTATAGCTGGGTCGTATAGTGGTTCCATGCCTAGTCTTTTGAGGAACCTTCATACTGATTTCCATAGTGGTTGTACTAATTTACAATCCTACCAGCAAAATATTCCTTTTTAACAATAAACGTTGGAGAGAATGTGGGGGAAAAGGTACACTCATATTGTGCTTGTGGAACCAATCAAGGTGCCCTTTCAACAAATGAATGGATAAATAAAGTGTGGTATATATACACAATGGAATATTACTTATCTATAAAGAAAAATTATGGCATTGTAGAGGTCTTTCACCTCCTTGGTTGGATTTATTCCTAGAGTTATTTGGAGTTTTTTGGTCTATTTTTAATGGAATTTCTCAGCAGATTCATTATTGATGTATAGGAAAATTATTGACTTTTGTACGTTGAGTTTGTAACATGTTACTTTGCTGAACTTTGTTTATTAACTCTAGCAGTCCTCTGGTATTGTCAATGGGTACTGCATTTTGTCAAAGGCTTTCTCTGCATCTATTGAAATGATTATGTGATTTTTGGTCTTCAATTCTATTTATGTGGTGAATTAAATTTATTGGTTGACAAATGTTACACCTTTCTTGCAACCCTGGGATAAAACCAACTTGGTCATGATGTATAATATTTTGAATATGTTTTTGAATATTATTTGCTAATATATTATTAAGAATTTTTACATCTAAGTTTATCAGGGATATTGGTCTGAGTTTTCTTTCCTTGATGTATCCTTATTGGGTTTTTGTGTGAATGTGATTCTGGCTTCATAGAATAAATTCAGAAGTGTTTCATCATTTTCTATTTCATGGAATAATTTGAGGAGCACTGTCAATAGTTCTTCCTTAAAGATCTGGTAGAATTCAATTGAGTATTCATCTGTCCTGGACTTCACTGTTTTGGAAGACTTTTTATTACTCCTTCTATCCATTGCTAGTTATTGGTACAGTTGGGTTCTCTGTGTCCTTTTGATTCAATTTGGGCAATTCATATATGTATAGAAATGTATCTCTTTATTCAAATTTTCCAGTTTATTGGGGAATAAATTTTCAAAGTAGACCCTAACGATCCTCTGAATTTCTGTGATGTCTATGATGAATTCTCCTTACTTGACTCTAATTTTACTAGTCTTCTCTTTTTCTTTTGGTTAGTTTGGCTAAGGGTTTATCAACTATATTTTCAAAGAACCAATTCTTCATTTCATTGATCCATTGCATTTTTAAAAGTTCTCTATTTCACTGATTTGAGCTCTGAGATCTGAATTATTTACTTCCTTCTACTGGTTTTGTAAATATTTTTGTTTTTTGTCATTTTGTTTTTGAACCAAGGGATGTTCAACCACAAGTTACATCCCCAGCCCTTTTATTTTTTATTTTGAGACAGGATCTTGCTAAGTTGCTTAGGGCCTTGCTAAGTTGCTGAGGCTGGCTTTGAACTTGTGATCCTCCCACCTTAGCCTCCTAAGTCACAGGAATTACAGGCATTCACCACTGTACCAAATTGTCCTGTTGTTTTTTTTTTAACTTTTTTCAAGTCACTTAAGATACATCATTAGGTAATATATTTGGGATCTTTCTGATTTTCTTTTCATAGCTATAAACTTTCCTCTGAGAACTGCCTTCATAGTGTCCCAGAAATTCTTGTATATCACTATTCACAGCTGATTCAAAGAACTTTTTGATTTCTCCCCTGATTTCTATCACTCATTTATCATTTAAAAGTGTTTTATTCAATCTCCACATGTTTATATAGTTTTTGTAGGGTTTGGTGTTTTGAGTATTTCTAATTTCATTCCAATATGATCATGTAAGATGAAAGGAATCATACTTTCCCCTCCTTTCTCTTTCTCTCTCTCTCTCTCTCTCTCTCTCTCTCTCTCTCTCTCTCCTCTCTCTCTCTCTTTTCTCTCTCTCTCTCTCTCTCTCTCTCTCTCTCTCTCTCTCTCTTTCAATGCTAAGAGTTTCATTGTGACCTAAAATACATTCTATTTGGGGGAGGGTTCCATTACCCTATAGAGATATCTGTTAAGTCCATTTGATTTATGAAATTTTTTAGGTCTGAAGCATCTTTACTAAATAATGTCTGGGTGACCTCTCTATTGTTGAAATAGGTGTGCTGAAATCACCCAGTATTATTGTGCTGGTGTCTATCTGAATCTTTGAGTAGTGTCTGTTTTATGTAATTAGGTACACCAATGTTTGGGGCATAAACATTTGCTATCATTATATCCTTTTGTTGGATTGTTCTTTTTACCAGTATGAAGTGATGCTCTGTGTGTCTCTTCTCATTAATTTTGGTTTGAAGTCTACTTTGTTAGCTATGACAGTAGCTATTTCTGCTTTGGGGGGGACTCCATTTGCATGGTATATCAATTTCTATCTTTTGACTTTCAGTCTGTGGCTGTCTTTGCCTTTAAGGTGAGTTTCTTGCAAACAATTGCAACAAATATAGTTGGGTGCTATTTTTTAATTAATTCTGCCAGTCTATGTCTTTTAATTGGAGAGTTGAGACCATTTACATTCATTGTTATTATAGGGAGATGTTTATTAAATTCTGCCATTTTGATTTATTTCTAATGTTTGATTAGAAATAAATGGTTTTCCATGTATGTATAATTAACAAATACATTCTACTGTCATGTATTACTAAAAAGAACAAATTTTTTTAAAAAATACTTTAATAGTCTTGTTTCTCATTTGCTTAGTTCCTGTTCAAAAGTGATAAATTTATCTTTTTGTAAGCTCTGGGGCTTACACATGATTTCTTCTGTGTGTAGTATTTATTTATGTATTATTATACTGTTGGCTTAGTAGTCGTGAATTTGTTTTATTTTTTCTTATCTTGGAAGGGTTTTATTTCTCTGATTCTGAAGGATAGCTTTTCTGAACATTGCATTCTTGGTTGAGAGTTTTCTTGAAGGATTTGGAACACATTATTTCAAGTCTTTCTTGCTTTTAGAGTTTGTGTTGAGAAATCAAAATACTAATCAATTTGCCTCTAAATGTGACCTGAGATTTTTTCTTTGAGGCATTTAAAATTTTATCCTTGTTTTGTATGTGAGACATTTTAATTCAATGCATTGTGGAGAGGTTTCTTCCTTCTTTTTTTTTTTTCTTTCTCTTGTCTATTTGGGGTTCTAAATGCCTTTTCTATCTGAATGACCATCTCATTCTCAAGGTGTGAAACTTTTATTATCATTTCCCTGAAGAGGTTATCCATGCCATTGACCTTAACCTTACAATCCTCTTCAATTCCAATGATTCTTAAATTCAGTTACTTTGTGTCCCAACATTTTGTACATTCTGGTCAGGGTGACTGATTTTTTTTTTACTGTCTGAATGTCCAAGGGCAGTCACTTTATCTTCCAGCTCTGAGATTCTGTGTTCAGCATGGTCTACTCTATTAGAGAGACTTTCAACTGAATATTTGATTTGATTTATTGTGTGTTTCATTGCCAAGATTTCTGTTTTGTTCTTTTTCAGTGTATGCATCTCATTTATGAATTTCTCATTTATAACCTCTTAATTCATTCAGTTGTTTTTCTATGTTCTCTTGGAATTCATTGATCATTTTTATAGTCAATCATTGGAATATATTATCTGGTATTTTATCTACTTATATATCTTTGGGATAAGTTGCTGGCGAATTGTGAACTTTAGGAAGTATCATGTTTCCTTATTTTTTAACATTTGTATTGCTGTGTTGGATTTTAACCATCTATTGGGATGAATTTCTCCTCTACAATATGTGTGGACCATACATTTCTCTTGCCAAAGTGTTCTACAGTGATCCAGATTGAAACACCCTTGTAGGTGTGGCATCCACAGTCTTCATGATAATTCTGTTATTGCTGTAGGGGTAAAAATGTTCAAGAGTGGGAACAAAGAGCCCCCTACCCATTCCTACTTGGTGCCTCGAATGTGTGGGTTTTTGTCTCCTCTATTCTTTGTATTAAATACTGCTGGATTGGATTAAAAACCAAGTATCAACAATATGCTATCCCCAAGAGATTCACCTCATAGGCAAAGACATCCACAAACTGAATGTGAAAAGCTGTGAAAAAACATCATTCAGATGGGTCTCATAAACAGAAAGGTGTTTTCTATCCTCATATCAGATAAAGTAGACTTCAAGCTAAAGGTAATCAGTAGGGGAAAATGAAAGTCATTTCATACTGCTTAAGGTAATTATACATCAAGAAGTCATAACTATCATACATATTTATGCCCCAGGTAATGGAGCATCTATGTACATCAAACAATCCCTTCTCAATTTCAAGAATCAAATAGAGCACAACACAATAATACTGAGTCACTTTAATATGCCTCTCTTCTCACTGAATAGATCCTCCAAATAATAACTAAGTAAAGGTACCATAGAACAAAAAAATACTATTAACAATTTAGACTTAACAGACATATATAGCATATTCATCCATCAATGACCGAATACACTTTCTACTCAGCAGAACATGGATCCTTCTCTAAAACAGACCATATCTTAGGCCACAAAGCAACTCTTAACAAAGACAAAAAAAAAAAAATACAGATAATACCTTGTGTTCTATCAGATCATAATGGAATAAAATTAGAAATAAATGTTAAAACAAGCTACTCTAACACCCGGAGACTACATAATATTCTATTGAATGAACAATGGATAGCTGAAGAAATGAGGGGTGAAATATAAAAATACTTAGAGGTAAATGAGAATAGCAATGCAACATATCAAAATCTATGGGACACTATGAAGGCAGTTCTAAGATGAAAGATCATTGCACAGAACTCATTTATTAAAAGAATAGAAAGTCAACAACCTAACATTCCATATCAAAGCCCTAGAGAAAGAACAAATCAACATCAAAAGCAGTAAAAGACAGGAAATAATTAAAATCAGAGCTGAAATCAGCTGAGCCCAGTGGGGCATGTCTGTAATCCCAGCAGCTCAAGAGACTAAGACAGAAGGATCATGAGTTCGAAGCCAGCCTCAACAATGGTGAGACATTAAGAAAACTCAGTGAGACCCTGTCTCTAAATAAAATAAAAATAGGGCTGGGGATGTGGCTCAGTGGTTGAGTGCCCCTCAGTTAAACCCCTAATACCCACAACCTCCAAAAATATCAGAGCTGAAATTGATGAAATTAAGAAAAAACAAAAGAATTTTCAAAAAAATCAAAAAGTTGACAAAACATAAAATTGGTTTTTAGAAAAAAAAAATTGATAAACCCTTAGCCAATCTCATGTAAAGAGAAAACCCAAAGTACTAAAATTCATATGAAAGGAAATATCACAACAAACACTACTAAAATACAGACTGTAATCAGAAACTATTTTGAAAACTTATACTCTAATAAAATACAATATCTTCAAGACATTGACAAATTATTAGAGACATATGACCCACCCAAATTGACTTAGGAGGACATAGAAAATTTAAATCAATTTCAAGCAATGAAATTGAAGAGTCCATTAAAAGCCTATCAACAAAGAAAGTCAGGACCAAATGGATTCTCAGTTGACTTCTACCAGAACTTCAAAGAAGAACTAACCCCCTCAAAGTATTTCATGAAATAGTAAAGGAGGAAAGCCTTCCAAACTCATTCTATGAAGCTAGTATCACCCTGATACCAAAACCAGACAAAGACATATCAAGGAAAGAAAATTTTAGACCAATATCCCTAATGAACAGAGATGCAAAAATTCTCAATAAAATTCTGGCAGATCACATACAAAAACATTAAAAAGATAGTGCAACATGATGAAGTGGGGTTCATCCCAGGGATCCAAGGTTGGTTCAATATATGAAAATCAATAAACATAATTCATCACTTCAATAGACTTAAAGACAAAAATCACATTATTATCTCAAGAGATACAGAAAAAGCATTTGACAAAATACTTTTGAAAAACTGGGGATAGTAGGAGGAACGTGTCTAACATTGTAAAAACTATGTACATTAAACCAAAGGCCATCATTATTATGGAAAAAAAATTGAAAGGATTCCTTTTAAAAACTGGAACAAGACAAGGATGCCCTCTTTCACCACATCTATTCAACACAGTCCTTGAAACTCTAGTCAGAGAAATTAGACAAAAAAAATTAAAGGGACATGAATAGGAAAAGAACTTAAACTATCCCTATTTGCCAATGACATGATTCTCTATTTAGAAAACCCAAGAGAAACAAACTTCCACCAGAAAACTTCTAGAACTCATAAACAAATTCGACAAAGTAGCAGGATATAAAAACACACACAATCAATTTTGTTCCTATACATCAGTGATGAATCAGTTGAAAGAGAAATTAGGAAAGCTATCCTATTCACAATAGCCTCAAAAAAATAAAATACTTGGGATTCAGTCTAACAAAAGAGGTGAAAGACCTCTATAATGAAAACTACAGAACACGAGAAAAAAGAAATTGAAGAAGGCTTAGAAGATGGAAAGATCTCCCATGTTCTTGGATAGGCAGAATTAATCTTGTCAAAATGACCATGCTCCCAAAGGTAAGATTACACAGATTTAATGTAATTCCTATTAAAATTCCAATGATGCTATTCATAGAAATAGAAAAAGTAGTCATGAAATTTATTTGGGGAGATCCAAAATGGCGGACTAGAGGGAGGCTGCGTTCCTTGTTGCTCCATAACTCAGGATTTGAAAAGAGGAAAATCTGATCTCTGTGAACCAGTCTCTACTCCTCATCGATCCCCTGCTGTTTACCACATCTGTCTACCTCCATCACCCGCAGTCTACCAGCCCAGTGACTACATTTGAGTGCAGATTGCTCACTGATCACTGCCTATCATCCGTCACTTGCCCATTTGCCTGCCTCTGGCCTGCCCATTGCCTGCCTTTCACCTTCTCATCGCCCACCAACCGAGGTTCATCTGCCGATTGTCCACCAGTAGCCTGTGGAGCCTGCAGACCATCAGTGGATCGTCAGCTGCCTGCTGTTGCCTGGAAATTCACCATCACAGTACCAGCAGGTTTGATTACACGTGGCTGCCGCCATTTTGGGGGGGGAGTCAGGAGTTGCAGGACCACCAGCCCGACTGACAGCATCCCGCCTCCAGGACCCCTGGCTTGACTGACAGCACACCACCTCCAGGGGCCCAGCCTGAAAAACTGCACCCCACATAGTCTCGCTGCCCACACCCTACGCTGCATCTCACCATTTGCCAATATGTTTGGAAGCCAGTGCAGTCATTTTGGATTATCCACGAAAACTGTCATTAGGTGGGACAAATCCCATCCTGAGATGCCAGGTGGGGCAAATCCCATCCTGAGTCGCCCAATGGAGACTGGAAGCTCATTGTCAGGTATCTCTTGTGCCTCAGGCTACTAAAGACTGGGAGGTTTGAATAGTATATGATGGTTATAATGTATATTTTTCTTTCTCCTTTGTGATAGCTTTTAAACTTTTATTTCTTTTCTTGCTCTCTACTTTCCTTTTATTTACCTCTTTCCTCAAGGGCTTTTCTCACTTTTCTTATGCTATCAACCAACTTCTTCTGACTACACTTTCACTCTTCCTATGATCTAGAACTTCTTCATACTCTTACACTGTTAACAGTTACAGCCTATAACCCTCCCCATCCTCTTTGTCCTCCATTAGAAACTGTAGTCCTCATTGCAAATCAGTTTGTTATACTGTAGATAATAATTAAACCCATCCTCTCTGTTTATTATGACAATATTGTAACAATATTGTAACAAAAAGACTACTGTAACAATAGTCTTCATAGGGGCTATTTAGTTTACAGCTCCATATTGTCTGTACTGGGTGTTGCTAATATTGATCCCCCTCCTTAAAGAAGAGGTTTCAGAAAACTATAGGGTCACTATAAGCCTATAGGGCAGAAACTACAATACCCTAGATCTGCATTGCTAGAGGGGAACATACATGAACAACATGAAAAAACAAGGGAGGAAAGTGTCCCAAACAAACCAAGATTCTACACTAATAGAATCCAATGACAGCATGGTAGAAGAAATGCCAGAAAAGGAGTTCAGAATATACATGATTAAAATGTTCAAAGAAGCAAATGATGAGTTAAGAGAGCAAGTTGCAGGCAATGATTGACCATTCCAACAAGCAGCTGAAAGAGCAACTACAGGAAACAAAAGATCAACTCAACAAAGAGATAGAGATTCTGAAAAAGAACCAAACAGAAATCCTTGAAATGAAGGAAACAATAAACCAAATTAAACACTCAATGGAAAGCATCACCAACAGACTAGATCACTTAGAAGACAGAACCTCAGACAATGAAGACAAAATATTGAATCTTGAAAATAAAGTTGCCCAAACAGAGAAGATGGTAAGAGATCATGAATGGAACCTCCACGAACTATGGGATATCATGAAAAGACCAAATTTAAGAATGATTGGGACTGAGGAAGGCACAGAGATACAAACCAAAGGAATGAAATAATATCAATGAAATAATATCAGAAAATTTCCCAAACATGAAGAATGAAATGGAAACTCAACTGCAGGAGGCTTACAGAACACCAAATGCACAAAATTACAGCAGATCCACACCAAGACACATTATAATGAAAATGCCTAATGTACAAAATAAAGATAGGATTTTAAAGGCTGTGAGAGAAAAGAAACAGATTACATATAGGGGGAAACCAATATGAGTATCAGCAGATTTCTCAGCCCAGACCCTAAAAGCTAGAAGGGCCTAGAACAATATATTTCAAGCTCTGAAAGAACATGGCTGCCAACCAAGAATCCTATATTTAGCAAAGCTAACCTTCAGATTTGAAGACAAAATAAAATCCTTCCACGACAAACAAAAGTTAAAGGAATTTACACAAAGAAAGCCTGCGCTACAGAACATTCTCAGCAAGATATTCCATGAGGAAGAAACAAACAACAACAATGTAAGTCATCAAAGGGAGGAACTATCCTAAAAGAAAAGCCAATTAAAGGAGAAACCAAGTCACATTAAAAACCAAATCTAAGCCAAAATGACTGGGAATACAAATCATATCTCAATAATAACCCTGAATGTTAATGGCCTAAATTCATCAATCAAAAGACACAGACCAGCAGACTGGATCAAAAAGAAAGACCCAACAATATGTTGCCTTCAAGAGACTCAATTCATAGAAAAGGACATCCACAGACTAAAGGTAAAAGGATGGGAAAAAACCTATCATGCACATGGCCTTAGTAAAAAAGCAGGGGTTTCCATCCTTATATCAGATAAAGTGGACTTCAAGCCGAAGTTAGTCAGAAGGGATAAAGAAGGACATTACATACTGCTTAAGGGAACCATAAATCAAGAAGACATAACAATCATAAATATTTATGCCCCAAACAATGGCCCATCCATGTACATCAAACAAATCCTTCTCAATTACAGGAATCAAACAGACCACAACACAATAATTCTGGGTGATTTTAACACACCACTATCACCGCTGGACAGATCTACCAAACAAAAACTAAACAAAGAAACCATAGAACTCAATAACACAATGAATAACTTAGACTTAACAGACATATATAGAATATTCCATCCATAGATGAGTGAATACACTTTCTTTTCCGCAGCACATGGCTCCTTCTGTAAAATAGACCATATATTATGCCACAAAGCAGCCCTTAGTAAATGCAAAAGAGTAGAGATACTACCTTGTATTCTATCGGATCATAATGGAATGAAATTAGAAATCAATGACAAAAGAAAAAACAGAAACTACTCCAACACCTGGAGACTAAATCATATGCTACTGAATGAAGCATGGATAACAGAAAACATCAGGGAGGAGATTAAAAAAATTCTTAGAGGTAAATGAAAATGATGATACAACATATCAAAATCTCTGGGATGCTATGAAAGCAGTACTAAGAGGAAAATTCATTGCATTGAGTGCATTCAAGAAAAGAATAAAAAGTCAACAACTCAATGACCTAACCTTACATCTCAAAGCCCTAGAAAAAGAGGAATAGTTCATCACCAAAAGTAGTAGAAAACAGGAAATAATCAAAATCAGAGCTGAAATCAATGAAATTGAAACAAAAGAAACAATTCAAAAAATTGATAACACAAAAAGTTGTTTCTTTGAAAAAGTAAACAAAATAGATAAACCCTTAGCCACACTAACAAAGAGAAAGAGAGAGAAAACTCAAATTACTAAAATTCATGATGAAAAAGGAAATATCACAACAGACACCATTGAAATTCAAAACATAATTAGAAGCTACTTTGAAAACCTATACTCCAATAAAATAGAAAATCTTGAAGACATCAACAAATTCCTGGAGACATATGATCCTCTGAAACTGAACCAGGAGGACATACACAATTTAAACAGATCAATTTCAAGCAATGAAATAGAAGAAGCCATCAAAAGCCTATCAAACAAGAAAAGCCCGGGACCAGATGGATTCTCAGCTGAGTTCTACAAGACCTTCAAAGAAGAACTTATACCAATACTCCTGAAAGTATTTAATGAAATAGAAAAGGCGGGAACCCTTCCAAATTCATTCTATGAAGCTAGTATCACTCTGATACCAAAACCAGACAAAGACACATCTAGAAAAGAAAACCTTAGGCCAATATCTCTGATGAATATAGATGTGAAAATTCTTAACAAAATTCTGGCAAATCACTTACAAAAACATATTAAGAAGATAGTGCACCCCGATCAAGTGGGGTTTATCCCAGGGATGCAAGGTTGGTTCAACATCCGGAAATCAATAAATGTAATTCATCACATCAATAGACTTAAGGTTAAGAATCATATGATTATTTCGACAGATGCTGAGAAAGTATTTGACAAAATACAACACCCCTTCATGCTCAAAACACTAGAGAAAATGGGAATGGTAGGAACATAACTGAACATTGTAAAGGCTATTTATGCTAACTAAGCCCACTGCCAATATCATTCTTAATGGAGAAAAACTGAAAGCATTCCCTTTAAAAACTGAAACAAGACAGGGATGCCCATTGTCACCACTTCTATTCAACATTGTGCTGGAAATGCTAGCCAGAGCAATTAGACAGACCACAGAAATTAAAGGTATACGAAAAGGAAAAGAACTCAAGCTGTCACTATTTGTGGATGACATGATCCTATATTTAGAGGATCCAAAAAAACTCCACCAGGAAACTTTTAGACCTAATTAATGAATTTTGCAAAATAGCAGGATATAAAATAAACACACATAAATCAAATGCATTTATGTACATAAGCAATGAATCATCTGAAAGTGAATTGAGGAAAACAACTCCATTCAAAATAGACTCAAATAAAATAAAATATTTGGGAATCAATCTAACAAAAGGGGTGAAAAAACCTCTACAATGAAAAATACAGAACATTAAAGAAAGAAATTGAGGAAGACCTTAGAAGATGGAAAGATCTTCCATGTTCTTGGATAGGCAGAATCAACATAATCAAATTGGCCATACTTCCAAAGATGCTGTACAAATTTAATGCAGTTCCAATAAAAATTCCAATGACATTCCTAATAGAAAAAACAATCATGAAATTCATCTGGAAGAACGAAAGACTCAGAATAGCCAAAACGATCTTGGGCAGGAAGAATGATGCAGGAGGTATCACAATACCAGACCTTAAACTCTATTATAGAGCAATAGTTACAAAACAGCATGGTATTGGCACCAAAATAGACAGATAGACCAATGGTACAGAATAGAGGACCCAGAGACAAACCCATGTAAGTACAGTTATCTCATACTAGACAAAGGTGCCAAAAACATACAGTGGAGAAAAGATAGCCTCTTCAACAAATGGTGCTGGCAAAACTGGAAATCCATATGCAATAAAATGAAATTAAACCCCTATCTCTCACCCTGTACAAAACTCGACTCAAAATGGATCAAGGATCTAGGAATTTGACCTGAGACTCTTCGCCAAATAGAAGAAGAAATAGTAGGCCCAAATCTTCTTCATATCGGCTTAGGACCAGACTTCCTCAACAAGACAACCAGAGTGCAAGAAATAAAAGGAAGAATCAATAAATGGGACGGGTGCAAACTAAAAAAGCTTTTTCTCAGCAAAAGAAACAATCAAGAATGTGAAAAGAGAGCCTACAGAGTGGGAAAAAATCTTTTCCACACACACTTCAGACAGAGCACTGATCTCCAAAATTACAAAGAACTTACAAAACTTTACACTAAAAATGCAAAGAGCCCAATCAATAAATGGGCTAAGGAACTGGGAAGACACTTCACAGAAGATGATATACAGGCTATTAACAAATATATGAAAAAGTGCTCATCATCTCTAGTAATTAGAGAAATGCAAATAAAAACTACTCTAAGATTTCACCTAACTCCAATTAGAATGGCTATTATCAGGAATACAAGCAATAACAAATATTGGTGTGGATATGGGGAAAAAGGCACACTTGTACATTGCTGGTGGAGTTGCAAATTGGTGCAGCCACTCTGGAAAGCAGTATGGATATTCCTCAAAAAACTTGGAATGGATCCACCATTTGACCCAGCACTCCTCGATTTATACCCAAAGGTCTTAAAATCAGCAAAGTATAGGGATGCAGCCACATCTATGTTCATAGCTGCTCAATTCACAATAGCTAGATTGTGGAACCAACCTAGATGCCCTTCAATTGAAGAATGGATAAAGAAACTGTGGTATACATACACAATGGAATATTACTCAACCATAAAAAGAATAAAATTATGGCATTTGCTGGTAAATGGGTGGAGTTGAGAATATCATGCTAAGTGAAATAAACCAAGCCCAAAAATCCAAAGGTCGAATGTTTTCTCTGATCAGTGAATGCTGACACATAATGAGGGGGAGGGAGGCAAGGGTTATGGGAGGGATAGGAAAGAATGGAGGAAGTATGGATGGTGTGGAGGAAAATGGGATGGGAGAGGATGGGGGAAGGAAAAATAGTAGACTGAGATAGACAGTATTACCCTACGTATATGTAAGATTATATTAACTGTGTGAATAAAATAAATAAATAAATAAAAAAGAAAAAGAAATTTATTTGGAAAAATAAGAGGCTCAAAATAGCCAAAGTAATCCTTATTGGGAAAAGTAAAGCAGGAGGCATGACAACACCAGACCTTAAATTATACTACAGAGCTATAGTAAAAAAAAAAAAAAAAAAATGTCATGGTACTGGTAACCAAAATAGACATAAAGACCAATGGCACAGAATAGAAGACACAGACAAACCCACGTAAATACAGTTACCTCACACTAGACAAAGGCACCATAAATACATGTAGAAAAGATAGCCTCTCAACAAATGGTGCTGGAAAACTGGAAGTCTATATATATAGCAAAACAAAATTAAACTCCTCTCTCAATCCTGCACAAAGTAGATCAAGGAATTAAGCATTATAGCAGAGACCCATCTAGAAGAAAAACCCATGCTAGAAGAAAAAGCAGGCTCAAATCTCCATCATTTCAGCTTAGGAACTGACTCAACAAGACTCCTAAAGCACAAGAAGTAAAATCAAGAATTGATAAATGGGATGTTAACAAGTGAAAAACTTCTTCAGAGCAAAGGAAACAATTAAGAACGTTAAGAGAGAGCCTACAGAATGGGAAAAAATATGCCACCTGCACCTCAGATAAAGCATTAATCTCCAGGATACATAAAGAACACAAAAAACTTAACATCCAGAAACCAAATAACTCAATAAACAGGCGGTTCACAGAAAAAATACAAATGGTCAACAAATACATGAAAAAAACTGTTCAACATTTCTAGCAGTTAGTGAAATACCAATTAAAACTACACCGATTTTCCTCACTCCATTCAGAATGGCAATTATCAAGAATACAAGTAATCATAAATGTTGACAAGGATGTGGGTGAAAAGGTACACTCATACATTGCTGGTGGGACAGCAAATTGGTGCAACCACTCTGGAAAGCATTAAGGAGATTCCTCAGAAAACTTGGAATGGAACCACCGTTTGACCCATTTATCCCACTCCCCAGCAAATAAAGGATTTAGAATCAGTATACTATAATGACGCAACCACATCAATGTTTATAGCAGCTCAATTCACAACAGCTCAGCTATGGAACCAACTTAGGTACTCTTCAATAAATGAATGGATAAAGAAAATGTGATATATGTATATACACAATGGGATATCACTCAGTCATAAAGAAAAATTACGGCATTTCCTGGTAATGGATGGAACTGGAGACTATCACGCTAAGTGAAATAAGCCAATCCCAAAAATACCAAAGGCTAGCGCACAATAAGGGGAAGAATAGAAGTTCACTGGATTAGACAAAGGGGAGTGAAGGGAAGAGAGGAGGGATAGGAATAGGAAAGACAGAATGAATTGGCATAACTTTCTTATGTTCATATAGGAACACACAATGTAACTCCACATCATGTACAACCACAAGAATGGGAAGTTATACCCCATGTACATATATCAAAATACACTATATCAGTATAACAAGTACACAAATGACAAGTGCACGCACACACACACACACACGAGGGAGGAAAAAAGGATTTCTAATGAAAAATGAAAGAATCATCTTCACTGAAGTGGTCAAAACTGTTGCTGGGAATGGATGATCACTGTCTGTGCCTGACAGTCCTTCTTCCTATTTCTTCTTGCACTATGTGCCAAGAGAAAGAGCAAGGGCTGGGTGTTTTTAACCCCTTCCTTTTTCTCTGTTGCTCACTAAGCTTCCAGTGGGAGTGGCCTGGTTGAAGTAGCTCTTAACTTCCCTTCTCACCAGTATAAGGAGGGTGAAATGGGAGAGGTACTATTGATTGAGTTCTGTCTGAACAGACCAGATGGATGCACTCCCAGGGAAGGGGTGCTGCAGAATTCTAACAGGGAAGGTACAGTGGCTGGGGCTTAGCTCTAATCAGGTCTAAAGGACTTTGTTGGGTGCTATTGGTTCTGGAGAGATTAGACCAACTCACTCCTTGAACTAGGCCGATGGTGATCTCTGCTGGGAGTCTAGATCTCAGGAGCCTCCCAAGAATCCTATTCACAGGGAGGGGGAGCCAATCTTTCAGGTCTTACACATTCCACTGTCCACTAATATAGCCTTCCAGGCTTAATCCCTGAGAGTAATCACTCTAGCCTGCTCAGCATCGCAAGCTGCAGCATGGCCTCCTCAAGATGGATCTCGCCTCAGCTCTCTGCTCGCCAGTTTGGAAACACAGAGCACTTTTCAAACACTGGTTCACTATGCAACCTTTGAATCACTAAATTCAGATAGCTTCCCTGATCTACACGTTTTCTAGGCAAAATTTGTTCATTGTGTTTCTTTCTCTGTGTTATCCCTCTTCTCTGAGGTGAACCAGCTCCACTAATGCTACCACAACAGCCTAACACGATGCTTTCACTGTCTCCATAGTTTTGCCTTTTCCAGAATGTCACATAGGTGGAATGATGTGGTCTGTAGCCTTTTCAGATTGCAGTCTTTCACTCAGTAATGATCACTGAAGTTTCCTACATATATTTTTGTGATTTGATAGCTCATTTCTTCCTAGTATTAAATAATAACCATACAATTTACACATTAAAATAATACAACTCAATATTTTATCCATTACCACAATTTTAAAATATTTTCATCACTTCAAAAAAGGATCTCTCTTCTATTTAATCTTCAATATTTGCACTCCTACCCCCAACCCTTATCTACTTTCTGGTTCTATATACGTTAACTCCAGATATTTCACATATATGGAATCAAACCATATATGCCCTTTTGTGTCTGGTTTCTTTTACTTAATATAATGTTTTCAAGGCTCACCCATGTTGTAGCATGTATCAATACTTCATCTGTTCTTATGGTTAAGTAATATTTCGTTGTGTGGATATACCACTTTTGTGTGTCATTTTTCCAGTGGTTCATATTGGTTGTATTTCACATAAGTATCAGTACACAGTGGTTGGGGAATAGGCGACCTCATTGGTTCACCACGGATAGTTTGAAAAACTACAGTTAAATATCCGTGCTCTACTGAGAAGCCTTGGTATGAGGGTTAATTTTATGTGTAAATTTGACTCAACCATGGAGTCAAACATTACTTCTAGTTGTGTGTGCGCATGTGTTTCCAGATGAGATAAGCATTTGAATCATTTTGCTCAGTAAAGCAGATGGCCTTCCCCAATACTGATGAACACCATCCAATCCCTGACTGGAACACAAGAGTGAGGAAGGGAGACTTTGTCCCTTTTTTCTGCCTTCCTGCATGAGCTGGGATATCTGTCTATTCTGCCTTCAGACTGAGACTTATACCAGTGGCTTCCCTGGTTCTCACAACTTTGGACATGGACTGAATGACACCACCAGTTTCCTGGGTCTCCAGGTTGTAGTTCGCAGGACTTCCTTATCTCCATTAATTGTGTGAGCTAATTCTTCTTAATGAATCTCTTCATATATAATATGTGTACGTGTGTGTGTGTGTGTGTGTGTGTGTGTGTGTGTCCTATTGATTCTGTTTCTTTGGAGAAGCCTAACTAATATGCTTGGGATGAATTAACAGATTACTGGGGAGAACTTTCCCTCTTCCAATAAGAAGGGAGAAAAACAAATTCCCCTATATTGAGGCCTATTTTGAAAAAGGAAAAGGTTCTCCCAGTTGACTTTGACTTTCTTATTTTTTCTTGCTTTCCTCACAAATGACCTGTCCTTACTCAGAGTCCCTGGTAAGAATTTACTTTACAAAAGCTTTAAATATGACTGTTTTAATGGGCTAAACATTACATGGGCATTCACCTACTTTCCCCATTAGAACTTTTATTACTAGAATCAAAGTATTCAAGTGGCTCTCCTAAGTCATTAAGAGCAGAACAACTTTGAGCTAGAGTAACACAAGTAATTACTAAACTGAGCTGGATTCCTTTGCTATGCTCTTGGCACTAAGGTATGGAAACTCCAGAGTCCTATAAGAGGTTTGAAGAAAAAAAAAATGTTTAAGACAAATTTCAGGGATCACATTTTCTCATTAAAAATACATTTTAGAAAATTGTTTTAGGTCAATTTGCTAGGGCAACTATTCAGCAAGAAAACATGTAGAGCAATTTGGCAAATTGAGGTTTTCATTTCTCTTTTAAAAGAAAATGGAGACAATACACAATTAACAATACAATTAAAAAAAACATAATCTGAATGTGTATTTTGATTCTTTTTGTAATTAAAGCTTTGCAATTAAAGTTTTGCTGGGGAGCAACCTGTGTTTCTAATCTTATTCCCCATGAAGGGCTAGGGCAGGGAGTTGGGGATGAGACTTCTGCTACACTCAGAACTGGAAGTAATCTTGGGAAACCTTCCAGTCTGAGAAATCTAACCTGGTTTTCTCATTTCCCAATTTGGAAAATGAGGCCAAGGCAGGTTATTTCCTTTCTCCTTTATCCTTTGGTGTATGTGTATGCACGTGCATACACATCTCAGGAAGCTGGGAAAAGGGATGTTTGCAAAATTTTAACATAAATTAGACAAACAGTATAGGACTTCCTTTCCAAAATCCTAAATCACTTTCTGGTACTAAAGCAGGGGCTCAATCACACCAAATTTTATCTAGTGCTGCCTGGAAATGTTTAAATTTTACCTATGTGAATGAATTTCACAAACAAGTGAGACAGCAATGCTTTTTGTGAAAATCCAACTGAAATATAGCGTATGCCTTCTGCAATAAAATAAGCTGACTGTAATTTCAACATTCCTTGAGGACCTAAGTTATTGTAACACACAAGTGTGGTACCCCAGAGGGGCAAGTGCAAATAGTCTGGGACATAGACACAAATGTGCATGGACTCCAGTAGTGACCCCTAAAACCTGTCATTGTTGTTCAAAAATTTGTCACTTGTGGTTTGATAGTTTATCTCTTCTTCATATAGAAATAGTGGTTGTTGACCATATATACTCATGCAGAAAGTCCATTTGACTATGACAAAACTGTCTCTAGCAGGTCACAGGACTACTTTTAGGAAATAAGATGCTTTAGATAACTATATGTCCCCTCAAGATTAAAGGATCTGTAGGGAGGATATGAAGGGGAACTAATGTTTGGTGGGTACTTAACATATGCCTAAACCTTCACCCATGTAATTTCTTAACCATATTAAATATTTGTCTAATTTTAAAAATAAGAAGACTAAAACTCAAAAATAGCAAATAATACCATAGAGATAAAAATGGACAAAGTGAGGGTATGAACCAAGTTTGCTGTGGTCTCAAGCCTTCTTCTCCACTTAACACTATAATATCCCAGAGAGGAGAGAGACATCCTTGACTCTTGTCAATTATACCAACAGTTATCTTTTGCTGTATTACAAACCACTTCCAATACTTAGTGGCTTAACACAATGACCACATCATTTGCTTATAGCTATCATTTGGATGGGGCTTACCTGGGTAATTCCTCTGTTGATCTTGCTAATGATCATGCATGTGAATTCATCCATCTGATAGGTCCCCAAGGTCCTGGACTTGACTAAGACACTGAGATGGTCTGGTCTCTTCCCTATCTTTCTGTCATCTCAGGGACTCTTCTCTTTATGTTGCTTCTCTTATGGGGTCTTCATTCAGCTCCTCCTGCAAGGTCAAAGTTCTTATATGGACCACTGGGGCCAGCAATGCAACAATTGCAGCAATAATTTTCTTCCACATTAGTACCCCAGCTCCAAAGTTTGCTATTTCTTCTGTTGCCTATACTTATGTCCAGTTCTTCTCTGTTGATCTTTACTCTGCTTTCTCCTACCACTTCTCAGCTTCTCTGCATCGTAACTGGACTTCCATAGCCAGGCATAAACAAAGGACTTCATTTTTTTCAGACTGATCACATCATGTCAATTCTGTTCTTCAGGTTGTCAGTCTTTTCAGTTATGATGTTTTATTTGCAGAAATTCCTTTATTTTGGTTGTTATTTTGTCTTTCATTTATATCTGGAAGTCTAATTGAAAAGAAAACAAGACAGTACTGCATCAAAGAGCAACTCATATAAATACACTTAAATGCCTTGTCCTTTTAAATAAAACCTAAAATCTATGATTTCCCTCTTTTAATTTTAAATGCACTAAAATAAGATACCCAGTTCAGTGGCTGAGGCAACAAATCTATATTTACCATGTAGTAAAAGCTTTAAATTCCCTTAGAAGTCATTTACCAGGTAGAAAAGGAGGGGAGATCTGCAGGAATCAGGTAATTCCTGGCATTACAATTCCAAACCACATCAGATTTCTTCTTGCACAGGACCAAATAAAATAAGACCAGATTAAATTGCCATTGTATAATTCAACTTTCTGATCACTGTTTGCTGCTGTTAGAAGAAATTCAATAGTACCAAGAGTTATCCAGGGTCAGGAGAACCAGGAGTTACAGATACCCTTATTAGGAAGGGAGGGGAAAAAAAAAAAGAAATCATGAAAGTCCTGGTGAAGATCCTTGCAGAAAGGTATCATGGTCTTCCATTTTGAATACTACAGAATTAAAATGAAAGCTAAAAGTTGAAATGCCAATTACCCTTCAAGAGTTTCTAAATCTATTCACTGGTTATGGATATCATTGTATCTTTTATTCCCTGAGGCCAATCACTGAATCTTAGATTAGTGAATTACATCTTTACCAGACATTTAGGTTATAAAATGGAAAAGAATTATAATCAGTTTAGCTGATTATACATCTAAATTGCTTAAGTAAAAGGCACCTGAAAAAAAAATGTTTTTATTATTTTTTAGATGAATTCATAGACTTTGCTGCTGTCTCTGTGGTATAGTCAGAGAAGTTGACTGAGCACACAGTATATCTGTAAATTCAACCTTGTGATGGTCAATTTTATGTGTCAGCTGGGCAACAGGATGCCCACATATCTGATTAAACCCTATGTCTGGGAGTGTCTGGGAGTCCATTCCTGGAAGAGACTCACATTTGAATTGATGGGTTGCATAAAGCAGATGACCTTCTCAGTTGAGGGTGGACATTATCCAATACATTAAGGATCTGAATAGAACAAATAGGTAGAGGAAGCTTAAATGAACTCTGCCTGACATTGATGTTCTGCCCTCAGTACTCCTGGTTGTTGGATCTTCAGACTCAATGGAGAATCTATACCATGGGCCCTCTAGCTCTCAAGCCTTTGAACTATACTACTGGCTTCCCTAGGTCTCCAGTACAGATGGCAGATCTAGGACTTTTCAGCCCCTATCACTGTGTGAGCCAATGTCTGATAATAGCTCTCTCTCTCTCACACACACAGGGGCTAGAAATATGTAAATATGTAGAACATATATGTGTATATGTGTGTTAAAGATTTTTTAAATGTCCTTTCTAAATGCTCAAACAAGATATTACATGTGTGAATTACAAACCAAGAATGAGTTTCTGAGTTTAAAATCCTTTAAAAAATCAAGCAAAGAACTAACTGCTCAAATAACAAAAAAATTAAAATTTATAATTTTTTTACATAACATACACAATATTTTTTTAAAAATGGGAGAGCAAATTGGAAAAATCACAGTCAGAAAATATGGTAAAAGGTTCTAGGCCAACATGATGAAGATTTGGCACTACTTTTTCTTCTATTAGGTTCAGGGTCTCTGGTCTAATTCCTAAGTCCTTGATCCATTTTGAGTTGAGTTTTGTGCAGGGTGAGAGATATGGGTTTAGTTTCATTTTGCTGCATATGGATTTCCAGTTTTCCCAGCACCATTTGTTGAAGAGGCTATCTTTTCTCCATTGTATGTTTTTGGCACCTTTGTTTAGTATGAGAAAACTGTATTTATGTGGGTTTGTCTCTATGTCCTCTATTCTGTATGATCTACCTGTATATTTTGGTGCCAATACCATGCCATTTTTGTTACTATTGCTCTGTAGTATAGTTGAAGGTCTGGTATTATGATACCCCCTGCTTTGCTCTTCCGGCTAAGGATTGCATTAGCTCTTCTGGGTCTCTTACTCTTCCAAATGAATTTCATGATTGCTTGCTCTATTTCTATGAGGTATGTCATTGGGATTTTAATTGGAATTGCATTGAATTTGTATAGTGCTTTTGGTAGTATGACCATTTTGACAAGATTAATTCTGCCTATCCAAGAACATGGAAGATCTTTCCATCTTCTAAGGTTTTCTTCAATATCTTTCTTTAGTGTTCTGTAGTTCTCATTGTAGAGGTCTTTCAACTCTTCTGTTAGATTGATTCCCAAGTGTTTTATTTTATTTTTGGAGGCTATTGTGAATGGGGTAATTTTCCTAATTTCTCTTTCAGAGGATTCATCAATTATGAATAAAAATACATTAGATTTATGAGTGTTGATTTTATATCCTGCTACTTTATTGAATTCATTTATGAGTTCTAAAAGTTTTCTAGTGGAATTTTTCAGATCCTCTAAAGATAGAATCATGTTATTGGCAAATAGAGATAGTATGAATTCTTCTTTTCCTATTCATATCCCTTTAATTTCTTTGGTCTGTCTAATGGCTCTGGTGAGAGTTTCAAGGACAATGTTGAATAGAAGTGGTGAAAGAGGGCATCCCTGCATTGTTCCAGTTTTTAGAGGGAATACTTTCAGTTTTTCTCCATTTAGAATGATGTTGGCCATGGGCTTAGAATAGATAGCCTTTACAATGTTGAGGTATGTTCCCACTCTCCCTATTTTTTCTAGTGTTTTGAGCATGAAGGGGTGCTGTATTTTATCAAATGCTTTTTCTGCATCTATTGAAATAATCATGTGATTCTTAACTTCAAGTCTGTTGATGTGGTGAATTACATTAATTGATTTCCAGATGTTGAACCAACCTTGCATCCCTGATAGAAAACACACTTGATCATGGTGCACTAGCTTTTTAATATGTTTTGTATGTGATTTGCTAAAATTCAGTTAAGAATTTTTGCATGTATGTTCATTAGGGATATTGGTCTGAAATTTTCTTTCCTTGATGTGTCTTTGTCTGGTTTTGATATCAGGGTGACATTAGCTTCATAGAATGAGTTTGGAAGGGTTTCCTCTTCTTCTATTGCATGAAATACTTTGAGGAGTATTGGAATGAGTTCTTCTTTGAAGGTCTTATAGAACTCAGCTGAGAATCCATCTAGTCCCAAACTTTTCTTAGTTTGTAGGCTATTGATGACTTCTTCTATTTCATTGCTTGAAATTGATCTATTTAAATTGTGTTTGTCATCCAGATTCAGTTTGGGTGGATCATATGTCTCTAGAAACCTGTTGATATCTTCAAGATTTTCTATTTTGTTGGAGTAAAGATTTTCAAAATAGCTTCTAATTATGTTTCGTATTTCAATAGTATCTGTTGTGATATTTCCTTTGTCATCATAAATGTCAGCAATTTGAGTTTTCTCTCTCCTTCTCTTTGTTAGTGTGGCTAAGGGTTTATCAATTTTGTGGAATTTTTCAAAGAACCAACTTTTTGTTTTGTCAACTTTTTGAATTATTTCTTTTGTTTCAATTTCATTGATTTCAGCTCTGATTTTAATTATTTTCTGTCTTCTACTACTTTTGGTGTTGATCTATTCTTCTTTTTCTATGTCTTTGAGCTGTAATATTAGGTTATTTGTTGACCTTCCTTCTATTGAATGCACTCCATGCAATGAATTTTCCTCTTAGTACTGCTTTCATAGTGTCCCAGTGATTTTGATATGTTGTATCGTTGTTCTCATTGACCTCTAAGAATTTTTTATTTCCCTGCTAATGTCTTCTGTTATCCATGCATCATTCAATAGCGTATTATTTAGTTTCCAGGTGTTGGAGTAGTTTCTGTTTTTTATTTTATCTTTGATTTCTAAATTCATTCCATTATCATCTGATAGAATACAAGGTAGTATCTCTATTTTTTATATTTGCTCTGAGTAGCTTTGTGGCATAACATATGGTTTATTTTAGAGAAGGATCCGTGTGCTGCTGAGAAGAAAGTTTATTTGCACATTAAAGGATGGAATATTCTATATAGGTCTGTTAAGTCTAAATTATTGATAGCGTTATTGAGTTCTATGGTTTCTTTGTTCAGTTTTTGTTTGGAAGATCTGTCCAATGGTGAGAGAGGTGTGTTAAAGTTACCCAGTATTATTGTGTTGTGGTCTCTGTGGTTCCCAGAATTGAGGAGAATTTGTTTAACATGCATGGATGTGCCATTACTGCCTTAATATGACTCCCAAAGCATAAGAAATAAAAGCAGGAATCAGTAGTTGGGATAGATTCAAACTAAAAAACATTTTCTCAGCAAAAGAAACAATCAACAATGTGAAGGGAGAGCCTACAGAGTGGGAGAAAATCTTTGGCACACACACTTCAGATAGGGCACTATTTCCAGAATCTATAAAGAACTCAAAAAACTTTACACCAAGAATACAAATAACCCAATCAATAAATGGGCTAAGGAAATGAGCAGACACTTCACAGAAGAAGATTTATAAGCAATCACAGATATATGAAAAAATTCTCAGCATCTCTAGTAATAAGAGAAATGCAAATCAAAACTATGCTAAGATTTCATCTCACCCCAACTAGAAAGTCTATTATCAGGAATACAATCAACAATAAGTATGGTAAGGATGTGGGGAAAAAGGTACACTCATACATTGCTAGTTGGGTTGCAAATTGGTGCAGCCACTCTGGAAAGCAGTGTGGAGATTCCTTAGAAAGGAACCACCTGGAAATGGAACCTTGAAATGGAACCACCGTTTGACCCAGCTATCCCACTCCTTGGCGTATACCCAAAGGACTTAAAATCAGCATACTATAGTGATGCAGCCACATCAATGTTTATAGCAGCTCAATTCACAATAGCTGGATTGTGGAACCAACCTAGATGCCCTTTAATAGATGAATGGATAAAGAAACTGTGGTGTATATATATACACAATGGAATACTATTCAGCCATAAAGAAGAATAAAATTATGGCATTTGCAGGGAAATGAATGGAGTTGGAGAATATCATGCTAACTGAGATAAGACATTCCCAAAAAACCAAAGGCCAGCTGGGTGTGGTGGCTCACACCTGTAATCCCAGCACTTGGGAGGCTGAGGCAGGAGGATCGCGAGTTCAAAGTCAGGTTCAGCAATTTAGCGAGGCCTGAAGAAACTCAGTGAGACCCTGTCTCTAAATAAAATACAAAATAGGGCTGGGGATGTGGCTCAGTGGTGGAATGCCCCTGGGTTCAATCCCCAGTACCAAAAATAAAAATAAAAAATAAAAACAAAAACAAAGGCCAAATGATTTCTCTGATAAGTGAATGATGATACATAACAGGGGGTGGGAGGGAGGCAAGAATGGAGGAAGAATGGATTGTATAGAGGAAAATGAGGTGTGGGGAAGTGATGGGGGAAGGAAAAATAACAGAATGAGACAAGCATCATTACCCTATGTACATGTATGATTACGCAAATGGTTCAACTCTACTTCGTGTACAACCAGAGAAACAATAGTTGTACCCCATTTCTGTAGAAAGAATCAAAATTTTATAAAAATAGTCATTAGTTCACAGTTAAAAAAAAAAAAACATTCTGTCCTCCACAATATTTGACCTCAATAAACATTTTTTTTTTTTCAGCTCCATCAGGAGGTTTTTGGTTTTTTGTTTTTTTGGTAGTGGGAATTGAACCTAAGGATACTTAACCACTGAGCTGCATCCCCAGCCCTTTGTATTTTAATTTTGAGACAGGGTCTTGCTGAGTTGCTCAGGGCCTTGCTAAGTTGCTGAGGCTGGCCTTGAACTTGCAATCCTCCTGCCTCAGCTGCCAGAGCCACTGGGATTACAGGTGTGCACCACTGCACCCAGCCTTACACTTCTAATGTCTTACACTTCAAAGACTTTATACTTGTCTGCTCAACGTGTAAATAAGGTGATTTTTAAACCATTTATCACATTTCAAGCACATCAACAAATCCAATAATTCTCAACTCATAGACAGTGCTTTTTTCATCTATGAACTGCCACTGCCCTTCCCCTAGGATTATTTGGAAATAAATCCTAGAGGCCATGCCAAAAAAAAAAAAAAATTCATATTAAAAGCACATACGGCTTAGAAAACTTTTTATTTTATATAACTATACCATGCAAATAAATTAAAGCTTATAAACACCTGTCATTTTGCAAAAAAAAAAAGGGTAAAAAGTTAATATCTTTATAAAATGCATACTTTATTGTTGTAGCAGGACCAAATTTGTTTCCTGTGACTTTCCGAGCCTACTCTACTCAGTCTGGTCTTTGCCTGGGCTCTGCATTATCCTGAGAATGCCTTGATCTATCTGGCCTCCCCATTTCCTGCCTTTGAGGTCTGGATCACTCACCATAAGAGGAAAGAAGGAGAAAAATAAAAGGTGGAACAAGATTCTCACAATTAAAAGTATGAAAAGTACTTTCGGCTTTGGAACGTACTGTGGCATTTCATGTGCCAATTTGTCAGCTAATTGGGGGTGGATACATAAAATATTTCAAGGATTCTGAGGCTTTGAAAGAATGAAAGAATCTACTAGTGATGTCTGACAGAAGAGGGGAGGTAGAGGTCAGAGTGGTAATAAACTTGCTACATATTTGTTACCTCTGGTTTGGATACTTAGGAAACAAGTCAAGATTGTGCTTTCTGAACCTTCTTCAATACCCATTCAAACAAGGTATATGAATATATGTATGTATGTATAAAAAAAGTATATGTGCATGTGTATATATGTATGTATGTGTAAAGAACACATGCACAAAAAACAGATTTACATTTTAATCATTTCCCAAATTATGAAGGGAAACTAGCATTCAAATGAGGGTAGAAAGAGCACAAAATACAGGCTATATTTGCTTGCCAAATACCTCCATTTTTCATGTAATATCAAATTGCAAAACAAAATCTTCCTGCTGGGATGAGTGAGTAAAGTATGGGAATATCCCAACATGCTGGTCTAGCCATTATTGACTGTGCTACCCAGCTCCTGGCAATGGGGAGCGACAGATAGCACTTCAATGGCCTGGTAAAGCTCAATAAAAACCTGTTTACAGAAAGGCTTGCTGGACAGATATGGCCTATAGTTTGCGGACCCCTGACCCAGACTCTGTGAGACAGATCACAGGACATGAGATAAGCATCTCCAAGAAAGGTGTAAATCATGTGTAGATCAGTCTTTGGTTTTTGTCATGACTTGAATAATCAGATCTTAATCACCTAGGTAGTGATTTTTTAATTTGTTGAAATTCTTAATAAAAGCTATGATATCACTTGTGAAGATGTAAGAAAATAAAGCAGTTTAAATTACTAATAGAATGTGCCACAATCACCAATTCATTCAGTGAGAAAATTGCTGCATCTGAAAATATAGAAATCCACAGGACAGAGTGGAGAAATCTCTAGAGGGAAATAAAAAGTCATAGAAAGTATGCCATGGAAATATGTCCCTGTTATACATAGAGTTCATAATGTTTCACATTATTATGGAATGTTTTAGAAAAACCACTATCACACCAAAACCTCAACAAGGACTCTACTTCCTGTTCATTTACCCTCCAACAACTTGCAATTTATTAGGCAGTGGGACAAATAAAGAACTCTGGAAATTCTCTGGCATTTCCCTTAGAGGACTTTATTTCTCTATTTTTGTATGAGCTACTTATTAAATTAGAAGTTTGGAATATTTGCTTTTTTTTGTTTTTAGTTCTGGGTGTTGAATTCAGGAACTCATGCATGATGGACATGTGCTCTATCACTGAGCTCAATCCCTAGCCCCAGAGAGCACTATTTTAATATTAGGTACACTGGTGTTCTAATGAAATCCTAGCCTTGCAAAAAAGAATTTGTTTCTGAGAAACTGATTTGAGAAATCCATTGAAACACAAAGGCTTTGGCCAGGCACAATGGTGCATGTCTGTAACCCCAGCACTTGGCAAGCTGAAGCAGGAGGATCACAAGTTTAAGGTCAGCCTGGTGACTTAGTGAGGCCCTGTCTCAAAATTAAAATTTTAGAAAAGACTGGGGAGGTAGCTGAGAGATGGAGTGCTCCAGGGTTCAATCTCCAGTAATGGTGAGGGGGAAAATAACTTGAAGACTTTGGGTGGACAGCACCCACAACTTGGTTTATAGGACAGAGCAACTCACCTCCCAAGGTTCATTGCACTTCTCCCATATCATTAATTTCATAGTGTCCCAGAGGTTAGGGATAAAAGTACTGTCAGGTTTACTGTGAAACCAAAGAGCAGACAGATTCAGTGAGAGTCAATGGCACAGTCATTGTCAACACTCACAAAGTGATGCTCATTTGAGGGGAGAGCACAGAGACAAAACTGAGGACCTGGTCCCTGGAACTTGCTTCCACATCACAGACGCAGAGGCTCTGACCCAAGTGTATGAATTTTCTAATAGCTGGAGCCCATCAATATATCCCAAAGGTGTCAGTTGACAAATTTAATATATCTTTTAACCTCTATTAGATATCAATATTTTCAAGGAGGACTTTTAGAAACTAAAGAGTCTTTTAAGGCCCTAGTAATGATTCTGTACAATTTCAAACATGAGTTTTAAAACAACTCTATTACACAAAAGAAGCAGGCTTTTCTAAACTAACTCTGACAACTAGCTTCCCAAAGTCTTATTCAGTTCAGACATTAGTAGATAATCAGCTGTCCATTTACCATGTACAATTCTCATGATTTTTAATACAAATTATGAATCATTGTAAGCTCTCCCAAGGATTTGGTTAACTCAGTTTCTGTGTAAATGTCCTTAACAGAAAGCCTCGACCTCAAGAATCTGAAATGATGCAAGCAGCACATCTCTCTGGGTCACCCACTCCATTTATTTTTTAGTGCTAGATTCTGAGAACTCTAAGAAATATAAGACATACTTCCTGTCTTGAAGATACTTGCATGGTTTAAACAAAAATAAACAGTAGAGCAAACTATCATCTGGCCAATATAAATCCCCACAAAAACATAACAGCACGACCACCAAAATCAGCATTTCACTGGTTTTCCAGTGCATTTAGGACAAAGACAAAAGTTCCTGAAAGAGTCTCTGAGACTTTGTGTGCTTTGGGACACAGACTTTTATCTGGCCTAATTCATTTTGTTCTCTCTGCACTGTCTTTCAGGTCTTTATCTGACTATTTCCCTCACCCCAGGGCCTTTGAACAGCCCCTTTCCTGGGCCTTGAAGACTAGCCTTCTCTGGCTTCTTGCCCTAGATAATTCCTTTTCATCAGCGACCATCAATAGTCACCACCACCACCTTTATGCTTTCACTGCCCCCATATGCCTGTCATTCTGGATACTTTCCACAGTAGCAAACCTTATTTTCCTTTTATAATTATTTAATGAATGTTTCTGTCAGTTGTATGCTTAGTCTTTATAATAGGAGTTCAATAGATATTTGTCTAAATAAGCATATGAATGAATGAATGAATACCTGAAGCTACATAAATAAACTGATTCATATCTTCCTATTTGGTAAAATTATTAAAAGTCTGAAGCTCTCTGTACAAATGCTTCTAAAATTCCTACTATATGCTCTGCTAGACACGTCAATATAGAGTCCCTACTATGCTGTCTACTGAGAAAGAAACAAATTAATTACAACACTACATGCATTCTAGATAAGATAAATCCAAAGTGCTACAAGGCAAGAATTATCAATGTCTGGAGGAGCTAAAGACAATTTCAAAGGAAAGGACATGTGAACTCCTGAAGAAGAACTGGAAGTGCAATGGGCAAAAGACTGAAAGAAAGCATTTGATGCAGAAAGTAGAATGTGAGAAAGTAAAAAAGGTTTGAAGATCTTGGTAGAGCATGCCATAGCAAACTGTTCACCACTGTGGCTCAGGGTGTGTGGAATGAGAGTGACTCGAAATAGAATGGAGCTATTAGACTGAGGTGAAATGACAAGAACCCATGATGAATTTAAGGTAAGAACAAGACACCCCACTGGGACTGAATGCAGAAAAGAGTTGTGGAGAAAGTGAAAAGACAGTGGGAGATGCCTTCCAGGCAATGATGGGGGCTGTTTGGGCATCAGGGACTCCCAGACTCTGACCACCGTCAAAATCACCCTTCATAGGGTAATGATTCCCTCACTTCCACATGACAGCAATCACATGGCTGTTAGAAACACACATTTCAGGAACATGGCTTAACCCCACTCTGAATCAGTAATCCCAAAGGAGATGCCTAGATCTGTGTGTTTAACAAATACCCCAAATAAATCTTTTATCAGGGAAATTTTTTAAATATTTTCAAAGGGAACTCCCGCTCTACCTTCAGAAAAGACACATCATCCTTTTCCCCAGCACTGAACATTCAACAGAGATGACAGCAGCCCAAGAAAACATCAGCTTCAAATCAATAGCTTACATAAGGACCTTTACTTCCAATAACCATAAAACACGACTGGGTTACCCTAGAGAAAGTACCAGTGTAGTCAGCAGATCATTGGGAGAACTATGTACACTACTGAAGGAAAATCCCAGCTAAGTATGCTCAAAAGGTAGGGAAATTGGACTATCTGTACAGAGGAAGAATGTCTGCATACTTCTTCCATTAGCACAGTGACTACAGGTGATTCCTTATATCTCCAAACTCATTTGCTTCTCCCAGTTGACTATCAGTCAAATTATTAGTTGAGATCCCAAGAGCCATAGAGAACATCTAAAATTCTTTCAACACTTAGTTTTGAGACTTTTCACCAATGAGGAAGAAAAAAGGACATAAGATATATAACACAATGCCATCTGAGTCCATCACATCCCCTGTACTGGAAAACAAAAACCAAAACACTTTCTGTGCTATTGAGTTTTCTGAGTCTGAGGTAGCCATACTGTGACATCTACATAGCAACACCTCATTCAGCCCACACACTTTTTGGTAACCATCTGGGTCAGCACATCACTATACGTGAATGCAGATATCAATAAAAATGTGGGTATTGCAAGCCTGAACCATTCCTAGTAGATTTTTGCCCTTCCTGGGAATCTAGTCCAATAACAGTCTTCAACTGCAGAACTCAGTGAAAAGCAATGCAGTGGAATCTCCAGTTGTTTATACAATTTCCTTCATAGTTGGAGATAATTTCACATATTTGTGCCTTAGTTTCCTCATCTGCAATTCACTACAAGTGTTTTTTAACCTGTTTCATGTAATACAGTAAAAAGAAATTTGTAAGAGCTTACATAACAGGATATCAAAATTCTTCGATGGCATCTAAACATGTTTAAATGGAAGTCTTTTATTCCAGTGGGAAAATAGGTATAATCAGAGTCTCCCCCACCCCCCATTTTAAAATCAGATTGGCTTAGGCTAAATTTACAACAGGCACACCATTGAGACAGTAGCCAATTGCTGGGAGGAGAATGCTCCATCTAAATAGAACACCTGAGAGGTAAATACTACCTTGTCTGTATTTTATCTTTCTTTTTTAAAGATATTTGAATGTCAGATAACATGCTCTTAATAAAATATGACTTGTTTTCAAAAATGTTGGACTGATTTGGCAAAAGAGGTTTGGGAAAAGAAAAGCAATGAAAATGGAAACAGAAAAAGGAATAATTCCTAGCTGTTACTTAACTGCACACAGATTTCTAAGGACACCAGATATTGTAATAATTGGGCCATAGAAATGTATTTAAGTGAGGATTGCAGGAAATGCTGAGCACTGCTTTCTAAATGTCTGTCCTTACATTCTGCTGATGGTGTAGCCACTCATAAATGATTCGTGGGGTTTTCCAGGGTTTTTGTCCTTTGGTTCACAATACAATTTCTCAAAGTGTGTTTGCAACAGATGATGATAGGAATTATATGGAGAAGATAAAATCAGAGGGTTGTATCCAGAACCCATGTACATATGAACACTTGATTTATGACAAAAAATGAGACTACAAGACAGTGGGGAAAGAATGATCAGTACAACAAATGATACTGGAATAGCTGGATATCCATAAGGGGGAAAATGATATTGAATGAAAGAAATAATATGCAAAATAATTCACACCCTGTGTATGGCATCTCAACATAGAGAAGTACTTCTCAAAGCATAGGCCATGGACCACTTGTATCCGTATTGCCTGAGTACTAGCTAAAGATATAGATTCCTGAACCTACCTTAGTTTTATTAATTCTCTATAAGTGAAGAATACAAATCTGTATTTTATCAATTCTCTTAGATGGTTTTTAGTTCACTAAAGTTAAGTTTCATCTGTATAGTATTTGGCAGTTAGGAAAACAACCATCTGAATTCCAGTTTTCCTGCTTATGGGCGAATTAGGTAATCCACCTACATTTTGTTTTCTCAAGAGTAAAATGGTGATAATAATACTCTCATGGGTTAATTGTGATGGCTAAATGAGATTTTGTGTATACAGTGCTTGGTATAATCTTGGTTCATATTAAGCACTCAGTAAATACTAAAATTATCCTCCATATCCAAATGAAATTATTTGAAATTATTTTTAATCCCTTACAAAATTTTTTTTGATTTTCAAAATATTAACTCTGTAAAGGTATTGCTATATTATTACTGTATCTAAAGGGTAACACCTCGCTCAAGTGTATAGACAAAGAATTACAGAGTATTTGTTTGGAGACAATAACTGTTCATTTGTACATCCTATTCAAGAAATCACAGCCACATTCAAAGGTGCAGCTTTAGCATCTGTGCATGTGTTACAGTAAGAAACATCTGCCCAGTGACCTGCATAAGCTAAAAAACCCCTTGGTAATCAATGCAATAGCAGATTGAACAATCAGCAAACATTTACTGGAAGACAATGAAGGTCCAGAGAGTGTACTGGATGCTGAGCATTGAGAAGAAAAAGATGCTTCCCTGCTCTGCAAGGAGCATGCAGTTCATAGGGTATCACAGCATGTCATCCTCACCTCTGCATGTATCACACAGCATTTCTCAACTGATTTTTTTGTTGCTAAAAAGCTAGAAAACTGGAAAAACCAGGACAGGATATTTGTTTATGGCTATTTTTTCCAAATCAGAGATAAAAGAAAGCTATGAAACAGTACGTGCACCTGACTGCCTCTCTTCTGAAGTCAACACTTTTCTGTGAAAGTTTGCAGACATTGCTCAATTCTCCCCTGGCATCCAGCACTGCTGATAATAAGCATGATACAATAAAGGGGGAAAAGGAAAGTACTCTGGTAGGGCACAAGCTACCTTAGGAACTTCTGTGGTCTGTACAATGCTTGCTCTTTAGTACTAAGGAACTAAATATCAGCACTAGGAAGTGAACAGCAAACTTCACAAAATGGGCAAAGGATTTTAGTGCCCAATTGTGCCAAGATAGTCAAAGCCAGGAGCCCCTGAGATTCAAATGTATTTTGCGTACTGTCTATATTTGTTCCTAGGGCTGCCATAACCAAGTTCCACCAATGAGGTGGCTTAATACAACAAAAAATTTACTCCCTCACAGTTCTGGAGGCTAGAAATCTAACATCAAGCCAGGTACAGTGGTGCACGCCTGTAATCCCAGTGGCTTGGGAGGCTGAGGCAGGAGGATTGCAAGTTCAAAGTCAGCCTAAGCAACTTAGTAAAGCCCTAAGCAACTGAGCAAGATCCTGTCTCAAAATAAAATATCAAAAGGGCTGAGGATGTGGCTCAGTGATTAAGTACCCCTGGGTTCAATCCCTGGTACTGAAAAAAAAAGAAAAGAAAAAGAGAGAGAGAAAGAATCCAATATGAAGGTGTCAGCAGACCCATGCTCCATTGAAAGGTTCTAGGGAAGAACACTGTCTTTCTCCTGGCAAACCTTGGCATTCCTTGACTAACAGCTCCATCACTCCAATCTTTGCTTCCATAGTCACATGACTGTGACTGTTCCATGTTCTCTCCTTTTCTAAGGACACAAGTCATTGGATTTCAGGTCCATCTTAATCCAAGATGATCACCTACACCTTAACTAAGTACTCTTGCAAAAATTCTATTTCTAAATAAGATTACTCAATGAGGATGCTGTGGACATAAAATTTTGGGATGAGATCCAGTACAGACTTAGTAGAGCAGTCTTATAAGGAGATGGTTAGTTACAGAATCCAAGTAGGCAGGGATGTAGCAAAGGCAAAGCAACTCACAAGGTTACCTTCCCACCTGGTCCCACCTTCACTAATGGGGTCAACTTCTCCACTAGGCATGGTAGGCGCAGTGCAAGGGTCATGATACTTTTAGGAATCATATTCATATTTATATTTATATTAATAAAAGCATAAAATATAATTTTAAGGTTTTTTTGTGGAGGTCAGGGGTCCCAGAAAGCTAAAAGTGTTCAGGGCACATGAAAAACATCAGGCAACCCTGTTCATTAATGTGAATTCAACTCATACTCTCTGCCTGAAATTTCCTTTTTCCTTCTTCACTTGTTTCACACTTTAGGACTCAGTGTATTAGGAATCACAATCCCAGGGAAAACCTTCCTTGACAAACTCCCCCATTCACTGCCACTCCATCCTCCCCACCCCAGCTGGGAGGATGCTTCTCCTTAGTACTCATGTGCATTGGCTCTATCACTCTGCCTCTATGTTGCTTTTTTATTTCCATAAAGTCCCTCTGGGGTAAGCTTCTTTAGAGCAGAGACTAAACATCAGGTACCATTGTGCAACAGATGCTACTGCTGGCCACCCAGATCCCCTGAGTTTGGTGAATACACCCCCCAGAGGGCATGAGTTTGACTGCTAATTCTTCAGAGGAATTGGCCTTGCCTGACAGCAGATACCTGGTCTAGAGAAGCTTAGCTCACTCCCATCGCCTCTCCCCTTTGTGGTCCACAACCCATCACTGATAGTAGGGGTATCAATCCAGCCCCCTTACTGATAGAACAACCCACGTGAGTAAAATTCACTCACCAAAGGACCCTAGGAAATAACATAATTACCTTGCTTCTTGACCTGCCTTTTCTTTCCCTTCTACCTTTTCAGCATTCCCTCACTCTATTGCTTGCCTGAGAATTCCCATCTCACGTTTTCTTCTAGGGATCATGACCTAAGACACTTTGAATCTCCATGACCAGCATTACGATTTGGGAAAATTCTCTAATAAACACAGATATTGAATGAATAAATGGATGGATGAAAAAATGAGTAAATGTTAAGATATGAAAGCTAGTATCAAAAGACCTAGTCAGGTTTTTACAAGGACTAAACGGACAATAAAAGTAATGTCAGTTCATGGTATATTAGACTTGAACACAGGGAGAAAAGATAGGGAACTATGTTCTAGAACAGAGGCACAAGACAGTGGGGTTGCTCATGAAAATGAAGCATGAGCCTAACAATTAGACCTAAGAAAAAGTGCCTACTGTGTGCTCAGCACTGTGTAAGTCACTCTCATAGGAACCAACAAACTAAGTTGATATTAAGCCCTCACACCTGGAAAAGGTTTCCTTAAATTCTCTCTGACTTGACTGGCCACAGAGCTAGGGACCTGATGATTTCAAATTACGAAGTTGGTTCAAAGGAATTTTGGTGAAAAATCATCTACTGATGGAAAGGCTGCCTTTGAAGACCTGACACCTTGTGATAGTACCCTGGAGATCTGAAGAGTACGGTCCTCTGAAGCCAGCATTCAACAAGCTTTAAAAATTAGAGAAGATTTCATGCCATGAAATTTCTATCACAGATACGGTTCTTTGTAATTTTAGCAATTCCTCTCAACCTTTGCAGCAGTTTGGGAGCTGAGCAGATGGCAGGCGAGGGATGAACCAAGTGGTGAAGTTGCAGCAGCAAAAGGCACTTCCTAGAATGACAATTCAGAAACTTATTTCCCCAACACGTATCGTAGCTGAGAGTTAGCAAATCCGTTCAGGAAAAGAAGGCGACAGTGCATCAGAATGAGAAATTCAGTTTGCTTAGGATAGGTAAAGGCAAACACTACTGAGTCCAATTCTTTCCTTGTGTTTGCTTGTACCAAGACAAGGAGGCAAGGTTTGGGGATACTAAATAATAATTCTTAAAAAATCTAAAGGATAGGGTCTGCAATGAAAGGGACCTCCAGCACATGAAGCAGCTGCTCTAATGCATTCTGAAACCAGTGTATAGTAGGGTCCACTAAGCTGCTCCAACACTGGCTGGCATTTAAGACCCTTCTAGTTTCCAGCTATATATCATAAAGACACAGCAAGGTTATAGAAAGGACATAATCTGAGCTCAAATCCTGCTTCTGGTACTAAATACTATTTGATCTGAAACAAATGACTTTTCCTCTCTGAAACTGTTTCCACAAAAGTGAAGTGGGGATGGCAGGCGGGCAGGGCATAATAGCCATCTCAAAAGACATTGTAAGAATTTAGTGTGATCATGTACATGAAAGTAACTGGCAACTGGCAGATCTTAAACTGGCATCAGTTTTTCTTCACTTCTATCCTGACTAGCTTGACAGAAGTTCATCAAAACAGCTGTCAACTATTTCAAACTGCTTCACCTTTGGTTCATCCATAATTTTTCCTTTATCTTCAATTTCAATCATAAGGTTTATTTTCCTTGAAATTCCATAGGCCTTTTTCTGTGTGAATGAGAGAGTCAGGCTTGGCTTTTGAGATTTTATATATATATATATATATATATATATATATATATATATATATATACACACACACACAAACTATATAGGTAGAGGTGTGCCCTGACTTACCTACTTACTTAATCTCCTTGGAGTTATACCCTGATAAATCCATCATAAATTGAAAATGCCATAAATCAAAAATGCATTTTATATACCTAACCTACCAAACACCATAGCTTAGCCTAGCCACCTCAGATGTACTCAGAACACTTTCCTTATCCTACTTTCAAACAAAGTCTATTCCATAATAAAGTATTGTCTCATGTAATTTATTGAATGTTATACTGAAAGTGAAAAAGAGAATGGTTATATGGGGAATGCTTTCAAACCATTGTAAAGTCAAAAATTATAAGCCAAGCCAGGGACCATCTGTATTTGATATTCTGAAGTTACAAGTGTATCATCTCTTAATAAGGCCTGTTTGTTTTAATCAAACCTAAATTACTCAAAGGTGTTATTGGTTGTGATTATTTCTGTAGCAAAAATAGAAGAGCTATTCAACTGACCTAAACAATTAAGGGAATTTATAGCTTCCTGTAACCTAAAAGTCTACAGGACTTTTTACAATTGATCCAAGTATAGTTTTGTCCAGGTTCTGGCTAAATATTTTCTGCAGTTCTCTCAGTTTTGTCTGCCTTTACACATTGGGTTTGTTCTTGGTCTAGGCTCATAAAGTATGCACTAACACGTGATGTAGTTTCTCATTCACATCAAATAGTAAGTTAAAGGTCAAGAACTAATATACAGAAGTTCCGGGCTTCACTCTGATTGGACCAGCCTTGATCCAATTTCTGGAGCTGGGGAAATGCCATCTGCTGATTGACTTAAATTTGTATCAATCATTATGTCAAGGAAATGGAATTATTTTATGTGATTTAGAGCAATCAGGATCCTCTTCTGTTTCTGAAGATAAGTTCCATCCAAATATTGTAGTTCTCACTTAAGGGACCTGAAATGGATCTGAAAGACACAATTTGAATGTTTACAATGATTAATTAAAATAATTTTAGTAAGTGAGTGCAGTTTCTTAAATGTTTCTTATTTTGAAATTAACACTTATTTTGCTATTTTAGATTCTTTACAAATAAAATATCATACTTCATAATCCAAGGGCAACAATAGACTGAGAGTCAACTAATGCAAGGCAAGAATTTCAGAACATCTAGGTTAAGGGTCTTGTTTCTTGTTCTTTCTCTCCCTCTCCACTTCTTCTGATCCTTCTTTCTTCCTCGATTTTCCAAAAAACTTTTTTCTCACTTTCTTCCTCCCATTTATAGTCCTGTTTTTCTTTTCTCAGTATACTTTTTAATGCATGCAAACATAACAGGATATAAGGTTAGACATTTCTGACATCTCCCAATTTTAGCAAAAGCTTCAAAACTGTTGACACAGGTGATGGTTCCCTCCTATGGTGGCAGAGATCTATGCTCTCAGGATAGTAACAGGTAGCCAGGGCTCATCCATTGCTCATCCCTCCAGCAGACTATAAAAGCCTGTAATTCCAGGTACCTGGGAAACTGAGGCAGGAAGATAACAAGTTTGAGGCCAGTCTTGGCAATTTATTGAGACCCTGTCTCAAAATGTAAAATAGAAAAGGCTCCAAATGCAGTTCAGTGGATAGAGTACTCCTGGATTCAATCCCCAGTACTACAAAAAGGAAACAAGACATTTGTTGAAAAGAAAGTTCTCCAATGGTGAATTTATGTGTAGGGATGACAGGGATGTTCTCACCCACTCAGAGTCATGAAGGAAGGCTTCCAAATGACTGACTCAGAGATCCACTTGGCAGAAGGGAAAGCTGATATCTTATTCCCATGCTGAATAGTTACCAAGGTTCACAACCTTGAAACTTGGAAAGTACATGGAGGAAAGGAAACAGTGAACAAACAAATATTGCCTATCTTTGCACTGCTGCACCCAAGTTTTGGGTCAGAATTGAACTGGCCATTATGGAGGGCTAAGAGAAAACTTATAATTTGTATACAGGATGAAAAGCTTTTTAGATCAAACTGTGTCTCCTAATACCTGGAAAAAACTTTTCAGTGCTATCCAAAAATGAACCTGCGTAAGCCATTTTCAAGAGAAAAAAAAAAAAAAGACCATAGTTTTAAGTTAGTCATGGAAACATTTTCTTTTTAGATTTTACATTACATTTTAATTTGAAGAAAAAAAGCAGTTTCCCAATTGTAGGCTATTCCAATGTTTAATAAATTCAGTGTACAAACTATCATTTATGTAACATGCTTTCTGTGAACATGCCTACATATGCCTCAGTTGGGTCTACAAAAATCTCAGTGCTCCAAGGGACCAGCTGAGAGTTAAATGAAGAGACTGTCTACAAAGATGTGGACAGGGCTAAGGGACATTCATGCAACCAGAGATGACCGAGCTAGCAACACCAGGGACCCTTCAGCCTGCTGTTTTAGTCAACTTTTTCATGACTGTGACCAAAAGATCTAGCAAGAACAATTAGAGGAGGAAAAGTTTATGTGGTTCATGGTTTCAGAATTCTCATCCTTAGAGGGCCAGCTCCATAGCTCTGGACCCAAGGTAAGGCAAAACGTCATGGCAGAAAGGCGTGGAGGAAGAAAGTGGCTCAGGACATGATAATTAGGAAGCAGAGAGAGAGCTCTGCTCAACAGAGACAAAATACAAACCCCCAAAAGCACACCCCTAGTGACCTACCCCCTCCAATCACACCCTACCTTCCTACTGTTACCACCCAGTTAATCCGCATCAGTGGATTAATCCACTGATTAGGATACAACTCTCATAATCTAATTATTTCACCTCTGAACATTCTTTCATTGTCTTACAAATGAGCTTTTGGGGAACACCACATATTCAAACCATAGTACTCCCTAGGACGTCAGAGGGAAAGGTTGTCCCAGCCTGGAAAGGATGGACCTGAGTTTCTCTTGCTTGTGCTTTAGAAGACAAGACTGCCCAGGCAGTGCTGGGCACAGAGCAGAATGGAGACTGGCGAGAAGCTCCAATGGGAGTTGACAAATGGCAAATACTCAGCAAGTACAATGTATGTCAAAGTTCTGAATTCTGGCAAATGTAATTATAATTGAGATATATGACACCCAAATCACTTAAAACTGATAGAATTTTGTAGAATAAAGCAGAATTTTCCTATTGTTGAGTCTCTCATTGAACATTGAATTATTTTCCTAAAGGGGAAAAAAAACCCCTCAGGTCAATGAAATAAACCTTAAGAGTGTAGAAAATGTATTTAAATACAAATGTTATTCACCTAAATGTCTATGTCTGTGTACATGCTAGAAAAGAATCACTAAAACAAATCTCAAAATAAAAATGCCCAAAATGGGAAAGAGTGCTCCTATGTAAAACCACAAAGGGAGGCCACAAGCCCCAGGCCCATTTCATCCCACACCAACACGTCAGTGTCTCCCCTTAAAATCCCACTTTTTCCAACATTTTTACAATGGCAGGCCTTCATTTGTATATTTTCTGACATCTTCAGTCTAAAATTGTGCTAAATTCATTCATACTCTCTGGAAACATGAAGTTTGGTCCTTCATATCCCAAAAGATCACTTTCCCCCTTTACATACTTTTCAATTACTCTCTGCATTCTTATCTTTGTGAACTTGTAACATAGATCACCAAAACTTTCTGCATCTTTGCTTCCTGTCCCTGATGAAACAGGGAAGTGAATCCTATACAATAGAACTCTCTCCCTACTCTTCCAGTTGGTTCCCACACTCTAACCTTGCAAGATTTTTTTCTTTCTTTCTAAACACAACTAAGCTCAGAGGTCTGTGTTCCACTGCTCTAGAAAACTTTCTTCCCTGACGATACCACTCCCTTACTTTCCAAGGGAATCCTTCAAGATTCCATTTTAATGTCTTCTCTCAAACCCTCACTAAGCTCACCCCATTCTTTCCCTCACCTCCAATCTGGTCAACAGAATTAAACATCCCATCTCCTCTGCTCATCCAGTCCTTAGTCCACAAACTTTAGAATGGTCCTTGACACCTGCCTTAGAGTTGGCTGTTTGTGTGACTGTCTTCCCCCACTAGACTTCTAGCTCCCGAGGCAGAAGCTGTGCCATTTGTCTTGATATCTGCAGAACCAGAAGGTTCATAATTTATGCAGAAAGAAATAAAAGACCATCTGAAAAGGCTTTGCAGTATCTTTAAGGTTTTGTCAGCAATATGGTAACCCTTGAGTCTTCCCCTTTGCTCCACTGCTACCTCAGAGACAGGGCTACAAGGCACTGGCAGACTTTTGAACTTCCCACTCTGACCCTGGCAAAGATCCAGAAATCGGGTCGGGGGCCACCTCAGAATCACTTTAAAACCTTTACCTGGTTCATCATGTAATAGATTAAAAGGTTATTTTGCAACTTGATTCATAACTAAATTCTATATGCCAAGTTGTCTTGAAACAAGAGTGGTTGTTTATTAATATCTTCCTGTTTATTAATGAGCAATGAGGTGGCTGTGTTTATGAACTAGGTTGTTGCTACAACACATTTACAGTTATAAATAAAACACACTGCAAAGAGATTAGCAATGGAAGAGCTGAGGTTTTATTTGCTTTCACGAGGACTCTCTCAGTTGCTTCCCACTGTACCCAAGGTCTGTTTAGCCTAGACTAAGCTGCCCTCTCCAGTCCTATAAACACTTCAGCAAGCTCAGTGGCACGGCTTGCAGACCAGGGAGGTGACTGGTGTCATTTTGCTTGTAATAAACCTAGTTCTGAAGTCTTTGAGCTTCCTATGCAGTTAGTAAAGACAGACCCAAAGTGCAAGAGAAGTTAAGCCTACGAGCTTTCAAAAGTTCCCTTCTGACTCCGCCCCTCCCCTTGAGTCATGTTCACTGAGCACATTACACAGGTCACCCAGCATACAGTATGTTACTTTTCTGTGCAGCCCATTGTTCCCTCAAACTTCTTTGTCAACTATAAAGGGCTTTTAAAATATTGTCTTGTTCTCCTGCCTGAGGTGGGACGTGACTCCTCCATCAGCAAATAACTGACACACTTACACAACTTCCCACCACCAAGAAAGGTCATTCCTTGATTTCCAAAGTAACATACTAAAATAAAAAGAGCTTTTTATTTAGCAAACCAAAGGCTTAGGTCCAAATCCTGGCTGCCATACCGGGGCTGGGACTAGGTAAGGTGACTGAGGTGTCTATAGAGTGCAAACTTTAGACAGCCCTCATCCCGGGGTCTCCAAGGTCCCACTCAAGCCATGACAACCTTTATGGATTTTTCTTTTTTTCATTGAAGTGAAATTCATGTAACATAAAATAAACTATTTTAAAGTATACAACTCAGAGGAACTTAGTACAGTCACATTGCTGTACAATCATCAGATCTAGTGCCAAAGAGATTTCCATCACCCCAAAAGAAACCCCCATACCTGTTAAGCAGCACTCCCTCTTATGCCTCCTCTCCACCCCTAGCAACCTCCATTCTTTTGTCTCAATAGATTTGCCCATAACCTGTGTGCTCTGAGTAGTAATAATAACAGATAATTCACCTGTGCCAAGACACCATTTGAAGAGTTTTATATGTTAACACATATAAATTCACTTAATCCTCACAAAAACTCAAAGAGGTGGCCACTAATATTCACAAGTAAGTGGCTTATTTTTATCTAATATTATTGTCTAATCATTATTTCTTCATCTGCAAAATGGAGAAAACAGCAACACACAATTTGCCAACTACATTTGTGTGAGAGGCATGGTTTGGGGCCAGGAATGGCATATAGGATTTCCCTCTAATTGACAGGGAGTGATTCCTATACCACGGGGGAAATGGATTCTTGGATAGACCCTGGGACAGAGTATAATCGTTAACTAGTGATGTCTGCAGTATGCAGAGGAATGGGTAATACTGTATAAATAACATTTATTTTCCTTCCTTCCTACATAATTAAGGAAGGAAAAAAATTAAATATAGACCCTGCCTCAGTCCGGTACAAGCGGAAAGCGTTCCGCTGACATAGTGGAGGCAGTGTGCAGTGTTAGGAACAAAGGTACGTGGTCAAGAACAAGGCAAAACGTGTATAGATTGCAACGCGGCAACTCATCCATGTGCCTCAAAAAAGTTCTTTAACCTTTCTTGTTTGCATCTCCTCTTTCATAAAACAGATGATAAATGTAAGACATAAAGTTCTAGTGGGACTGGTATGAAATAATGTAAGTAAACTGCTAAACACAACATCTGACACATAGGAAGAGCTTAATAAGTGATAAGGAAATAAAAATTGTAAATACAAAATACTTAATACACTTAATATATTATCTTATATAGCATATTTTGTACTGTCTTATGTATTATATATCTTATATATCACATATTATCTAATATGTTATATGATACATGAGACATTTTTATATACTATCATATATACATATAATATGTAAGATGTATGTATATACTATATACAATATTTTATATATTAACATCACCTCTATTATTATCCTCTATATACATATGTGTATATACACACACGTATTTAAAGAGAAATACAGATTCCTTCCCTTCTGTTTATCAGAAAGAGAATACGCACAAAAGAATCAAGTCTACTTGTCAGAGAGGGAGGTGGTAAGAAAAGTCCTCATAGAAGAGGCCCCTGGGTTGAGTCTTGAAAGAATAAGCCCACATGAGAATAAGCCCACAAGCCTACCTGCCCTGCTGTTTTGAGAATTTGCTGCCATCCCTTATTTAAAGCGTTGAGCACAGTATCTATGATCCAAGACTTTCAGGTCATATTTCATGCCAAACATCTACTGTATAGTAAGTAATCAATAAATAACTGTGAAGGAAATAGTTGCTAATGTGTGATTAATGTTAATCATAAATGAGTTTTTGAAAAAAACTTTTCATGTCTAAAATATTGATTTCCTAGTTTGAACTCACATAGATGCCAGATTTGGAATGTAGGGCTTGGTTTTGTTCTCTTTAACCTCACTGAGGAGGTTAAACACTCATTGAGTGTGCATACCTAGGAGTTCAATGAGCTTATGGGGTAACAAAAGCTGTTTGTTAAGTGTTAGTTGATAATAGATCTGCAAGGGATAATTTAGGTGCTCCCAAAAGATCTGTTCCATGATTTCCAGGAACTTACAGAGACCTTTACACAGAAGACAGGAGTCAGAAAAGAAAAAATTACTTCAACAGAAAAACTGGCCCTTGCCCATCAGCACTTAAACATGCCGACTCTCTCCTACATCCAAAGACCACCCTTGTCTGTCTTCTCCTACAGGTCCTACCATACCCACCCCCCTTGACTGTCCCACACTTTTTGATTGCTATTTATATTCACTTTTCTATTTCTTGAGCTCTGCTCATTTCTTGGTTCACTGCAGTTTGGCTTCTAGCTCCACCATTCCATTAAAACGTCATTTGCCAAGTCACCAACAGCTTCCTTATGGTCAAACTAATGGACACTTTTCCATCTTTATCTTACTTGACTTTTCTCAGGCTATAGATGATACTAACTTCCCCTTGGAAATGCTTCTTACTAAGCTGTCATGGCTAGTACTCCCGTGATTTTCCTCCTATATGTATTCAGCTATAACAAGTCATCGTGGATTTCCAAAGGCATCCACACACAACACCCCATGCTAAACTCACAGGCTTTTTCTACTTTTCCTCCAATGTCCTCCTCCAAAATGAATTCCTTTCACTTACACAAATGCTAAAGTTGAAGGTCCATGCAGCATCTTTGATCTTCCCTCTTCCTCAGCACCCAAACCCTCAGCTCACAACCAACCAATCAACATGGACTACTAAGGTTCCTAAATATCTAAGACTTCTACTTTCCTGCATTCCTTCTGAAGTCACTATCATACAAATAGCCAACTAAATTATTGGATAATCTTAATGACTTCCTATCTCTGAGCCTCAATTTTCTGATATATAAAATGAAAAAGGTAGAATGAACACCAAATTTCCTCCTTCTCTATATTCTGTAATATGGTTTTACAACCAAAGAAGTGCTTAGGACAAATCAGTTTGGGTGCTTTAGGTAACCATTTCACTTTTCCCATTTAAATTAAATTTGAGTGATCAGAATTGCACCTCATATCCTCACCATCACACTGTTCTTAAGAACAATCTAAGATTCTTCAAGGCAATTTGTAATAAGGACTTTCCTTTTAAACAGGGATTTGCCTCATGCAAAGATTCAAGCTGTAGAATCTGAGAATGAGCTGGGTGTGGTGCTCACTCCTGTAATCCCAGCTACTTAGGAGGCTAAGGCAGGAGGTTCTTAAGTTCAAGGCCAGCCCGGGGTACTTAAAATAATTTTTTTTAAAAGGACTAGGGGTGTAGATCAGTGATAGAGCACCCCTGGGTTCAATCCTCAGTACCACAAAAAATTTGGGGGGGAGAATAAAATTTCAATAACAAATTTACCTATTTTGTTCCCTTAATTTGCTTAAATGCTCCTTAAGAAAAGAGACTATGGCTACCCTTGGAAATGTCCCATGTGGGAATCTTCCTGTAAAGATTCCACTGATTTTTGTTGACTACCATCTTAAACACATAAAAAGAACAGATAACGGGAGAAGCTTGATGGAGACTGGGAAGAGGAGCCTTGAGGAAAGACTTTGGTTGATTTTTAACTAATAATATGTGAAAATAAAAGCATTATTAGAAAAGAATAAGGATTTAAGTCAGAGCTGTTGTGTGAAAAGAAATTAGCAACTATAGGCCGATGGAAAAAGTTAAGTGATAAAATATGGCAAATTCCACTGAGTTCATAGATAGCCTTTTGAACAGTAGAGAAAGTAGATTGTAAATTAAAAGATGTTGAGGAAACTTATAGGACAAGAGCCAGAAAAGTAAGGGGCCACTTTCTGTTATGAGGATTCTTTTGGTTCTGAAATGTGTTAGCCCATCTGCTATAGTTTGTATCTGGAATGTTCTCCAAAAGCCTGTGTGTTGAAGGTTTGTTCCCCTGTCCCTAATATGATCAGGAGTTGGGAGAACCTTTAATAGACAGGGCCAGAGGGAGGACTTCAAATCCCTGAGATGGGGCCTCAGAGGGGACCCCGATCTCTTCCTTTCTCTCTCACTGTCTTTGGCATCCTAGTCATGAGGTAAGGAGTGTTCCTTCATTTGCTCCCACCATGACGTTCTGCCTCCCCACCAAGCCAACTGATCATGGACTGAAACTTCCACAACTGTGAGTCAAAATAAACCTTTTCTTTTAATAAATTTATTATCTCAGGTGCCTTTTATGGTGATGAAAGCTGACTAACACACCATCTGAGCAAAGGCCCCGTGAGAACATCAGATATAGTCTAAAAAAACATCCATCAACTGGAGGAGGATGTGTCATTTCTCTCCTTAATTCATTCGCAAATTAAAAGTATGCTGACTCTGGTTAAGGACTAACTTTCTAATTCTGGGGACGAAAACTTCCTCTAAATGAGTAGGCCTTTACACAAAAGCACAGACTCATATGGTATGAATGAAATAGTTACAGCCTTTAATGCTGCTTCCTAAGACCCAAGGGGAAAGAAAGGGAAGGTTCTTCAATAAAGAGGGGAGCTAAGAATCAGAACGTCCAGCCCTCCCAGCACTGTCCAGTCCCCACTAATAGACGAGAAGTGTGATGCCATCTTTCTGGCAGACCAAGACCTCAGGAAACCAGGTCTTTTGGATCTGGTTAGGACACAGCATTGTCAAAGGTCAGTCTCAGCAGGGTGACAGCAATATCACAAAGTGGATGAGAAGCTGATTGCCTCAGACTCTGCCTGCAAGGTAGCATGTGGACTGCTACCAATTATGGGGATAACTGGGCTCTGGCCTTTGGGAAAATGCCTAGTCATGCTAGGCCTAAGCTCCTCAGATAAAAGCAACCCAGTGATTCATTTAAAACATATAATAAAAGTTATCTAGATTTTTATTTCAAACTACTACATTGTCGAATTGCATCAGACAGCTTTTTAAATCTAAGGCAGTGGTTTTCAAATTCTGGACAGCAACTCAAAAAAATATATAAAATAATTTTTATCATAAACCAGTGCTTGTGCGCAGACACACACACACACACATACACGCACACACAAGTTCTATTAAGCTTTACTTACCCTCATTACATGTAATACATTCTAGCAAAGTCTAGTCTAGTTTGTTTCATTATTTTTTAGGTGCTTGTCATACTCCCAGAATTATTTCATAATGGGTCAGAATCTGAAGTTTGAAAAATACAATTTTACAATTCTGTAGGTTCTAACTACTCTAGCTGGTGATAGAGTGTCCACATTTTTAAAAGACTCATAAAACTCATCCTCAAAAAGCAACATTTTCTGACAGCTTCTCAGTTCCCATCAAGAACTTCTTCCATGACTCACCCAACGATTAACCAGACTTCCCTTTGCAGAGGCGAGATGCACGCTAAACGTTGAGTAAAAATGGCACAGAATTAGGACAGAGATGAAAGAGGAGGGCACTTCATCCCCAAATGCAAAGTGTGGTTCTTCTGGAACACGTCAAGTAGCTGGGAGAGAGGAAAAGGGAACAAAACAAAGCAGGAAAAAAGATATGATTGGAGAAAGGATCAAGCTTGTGGCTTCTATATCCAAGCTTCACTGTTTGTACTTTAATACACTCTAACCCTGTGAGAAAGAGAAATATGCAGGATGACTCCACTAATCATGTGGCCTTGAGTATCTCAGTAGACATCATTTAAGTCATTTAAAAGGATAACTGCAAATTAAATTAGTTCATCCTAATTATGCAAAAATGATAAATTCAAATAAGCAAGGTAATTCGCTTCTAAATTAAATTTTTTTCAATCATTTGGCATCTCAAATCAAAGCAAATGGGTAATGTTACCAATTATATCAATTTGACTCAAATTTAAATACATAAACATATGATGAACTGAATTAAAATTCTTATTTGATATGCACTTAACTTATTAACATTTGCACTAGGGTAGGGAACCAAATTCAAGAAGAAAAACAGGGCCATGACCTTGAAAACCAGAGACGGTTGCCACAAAAGTGCCTTTGTGAGATTCCAGCAACAGAAGGAGTCCCCCAAATCTATTAAACAAGTCGTCCCCATAGGAAAACGAAGGTAGATCACAGAGCTAAAGGCGACACTATGAAAGCTCATGAAATATTTATCAAGGGAAATATTTTTAAAATAACAAAAATATTCAGTTTCAGGAAGCTGTATGATGGCATGTTAAGCTTCAGCATGGTTCCGCTTAGGATTGTGGGATTCGTTGGAAGTAAAAATTAACATTTATTGAATTTCTGTGTTTTTGCCAGCCATTACTTAATACTTTCAAATATATGATAGCATTGGAAACCAGGAATCAGAAATGTTAAATAACTTGCCCTAGGTCACATAATGACAAATGTCAGAACTAGGATTTAAACCTATTTTCTGATTACATATCAATTGTTTTTATCACATCTACATCAATTTATCCAGTACTCAAAATACCATGGTGCTTAAAATATTTGCTTAAATCCTTCCTAAACTCAGATTCCAAGGCTACTGGGTATTACAGTGATTTTTTGGAGGGGAGAGAGGCTGGTCTCCAACTCCTGGACTCAAGTGATCCTCCTACTTCAGCCTCCCAAGTAGCTGAAACTAAAGCATGTGCCACAGCACCCAGCTCAATGGAATAATCTTTAAAAGGAAAAAATACACACAGAAAAAATACACATGTATTGTGGGTGGCACTATAAATCTTTCCAACTTTTGATAAAGTATATTATTTTTGTCATATAAGGATAAAAAACGTTCCAGTTATTACTGTATTCAAACCTCACCAAAGTATAGTAGCTTGAAACATTACTTTACTCTTATCTGTCATTATCTGGGTTTGACTGGGACTGGCTGGGCAGTTCTTGCTTGGGGTCATTAAGGAAGTCCAGTCAGATGTCATCTGAAGCCGCAATCGTCCAAAGCCTTGACTGGGCTGGACATCAAGAGGGCTCATTCACAGGGCTGGCAGAGAATGCTGGCTCTTACCCCTGTGTGGGTGGGGCTGCCAACAGAGAACCAACAATGTGGCCTCTCCCCATGGCTTGGGCTTCTCAGTGTAGCTAGATTCCAAAAGGGGCATCCCAGAAATAAATGTTCCAGAACACCCAGGTTTTTTCTAGCATAGCCTTAGAAGTTCCTGTCATCTCACAATATTCTACTGGTTGAGCCACACAGAGGCGTCAGCCAAATTTCAAGGGGTTTAGAGGCCACTTTTTATATGAAAAATAGCATATTCATAGAGAAAGAAAGAAGGAAACTCTCCATCACATCTTAGTTCTTTTATCTCCTATCCTGGTGACTCCATTCTACCCAACGGTGTTAGAAGAAAAAATGCATAATAAGATTGCAATAAAATATCTTTCTTTGTATCTTTAGTTCTGTCTTTTCTCTAGGAGCTCAGCTTTTTTTGTCCTTAGTACTGTAAAATTTTTTATTGGTTCTTTTTAGTTATACATGACAGCAGAATTCATTTTGATATAATTATAGAAGTATGGAATATATCTTATTCTAGTCAGGATCCCATTCTTATGTATGTACATGATGGTGGGATTCACTGTGTTGTTTTCACATATGTACATGGAAAATTATGTCAGATTCACTCCATTGTCTTTCCTTTTCCTATCCCCCGCTCTCCCCTCATATAAGAACAGCATTTCTTGAATGAATGACCAAATGGAAGTCTCTATCTCTCCATTTTCCCTTCTACTCTTTTATTTCCCCACTCATATTTCACTCTTTTTGCTACTGAAGACAAAGGATTTTTTTAAAAGCAGCAACAATATGTATTGGAATATAAATTGTATCCCATAAATACATACAATTACCAATTTTAAGGAGCAGCAACATATCCTAATGAGTTAGCAAACCATATGGTTAATGAATTTCCACCCACATCTCCCTTTCAATACCTGCCTGGCTGATTCAGTCATCATCCTCTATAGGAAAGTATTGAGAGAATTTTTCCTTTAATGCAAGGAAATTAAAAAAGAGAGATAGAAAAGGTAGGCTACTGAGGGAAGAAAACATAAATGGAAAGAGAAGCCAGAGAATTTGAGCAGCATCAAGTCCAAGTGACTGAAATGACAACAAGACAGAAGCCAAGTTCTCCCCTATGATCTGTGCTGTGTCCATCCCTTTCTTTCCAGTTCAGTGCCACCACTGCCAGCCTAATCCAATGTTATTTCCTAAAGCCCAAATCATTGCTGTATCATCTCCCCTGTTCTCCTGCCAGCCTTTACCTCCTTAGAAACCATCGGGACAGTTTTCCTCATGGTGACCCCAATTATAAATGCATAAACAGCCAGCCACTCAATGATTTCTGAAGGATAAAGTCCAACACAAGCACTTGAGGAATTTTCATGATACAACTAAATATTTCTTGCCAATTTTGTTTCTGAAGACCCCCATGTGAAACAATTGACTCTGCCAGAACACTCTAGTGACTATTCCCAAATAGCATAAAAGAATGAGGATACAGCTACTTAATTTATTATGAGATATAGGCCATATGAACCAAGTAAAAAAATTTTAAGCAACAAAATGTCATGTTTCACCAAACAGTGTGGCATTGTTGTGGGCTTTAGAATGACAGCACTTGGGATCCAGATTACTTCTTGCAAATACAGAATTTTCATTTTAGTCTTCTGTCCTTTGCTCCAATGGAATCTGGCACCAGGTACTATCCCAAACCTATCTCACAAGGACCCACAAGGAGATCCCCTTTGTCATAGGAAAAGATATTAGCTAAGTAATTTGAAAGGTGATATGATTAGCAGGATTATTCTGGACCCAAAGCTCCTTTTAACACTGCACCATCTGATTTAATTCTCTATGGAGATCATCACCCAAGTTCCACTTCAACTCTGCACCCCTGTCCTGGTATGGGGCACTTAATCCAAGGATGCTCTAATACTGAGATACCTCTCCGGAACTTTTCATTGTTAATTTTGAGGCAGGTTCTCATTAAATTGTCCAAGTTAGCCTCACATTTTCAATCCTCTAGTCTCAGCCTCCGGAGTCCCTGGGATTATAGGCCTGAGCCATCACACCCAGCTCCTCTAAAGATATTACTTGGTAGACTCATTTGGTATACAGTAGTTGAAAAGTTCATCTTACCCCGCTTTACCCCAGTTTGATAGACAATGCAACAACTATCCAACCACTTGTCACAACTTTTATTATAAAAAATAATTACAGGAACAGTTAAGAACAGCATTGCTAATATTAACTCTTTAAGAGCCTAATATTAGTGGAATTTTTTCAAGTAAAATATTAAAGGTGTCGGATTATGTAATCTGGGTGTGGCACATGATCAAACAGATTTTGTGGTTAGAGCAGTTTATTGTCAGGTATAATTAAAGCTGCAGATACCATTTGGAAAGTACAGACTTTAGGGGGCAGGGAAAGAGACGTTTTGAAGCAAAGTACAAATTAGGAATGATTACAGTGATGATCATGGAATGTAAACATCCATTTCATCATGATGAGCTCAGTATCCTTCAAAGTTCCACTGAATCTGGAAAAGCATTAGTCTAAGACCAAAGGCAGTTTTGGGAAGGATACCTTTGAAGTATTAAGGAGACAGGAGACTAACAGTCACCAAACATAAAAGAAGGCTAGAGAGTAAACGTCTTGATCTTCAACAGAGATCAGTACACTTCAAAATATCTTAGTAAAACAACAACTAGTTTGATTTTTCAAGTCCAAAAAGAAAAGTGCATGAGGTTTTGTTTTTTTTCAATCTATTGCATTTGAAATTGGGTGGAACTAATTATGTAGGGAATTTCATAAAGGTGGCAAAAATAAGTAAAAGATTGCAATGGTCAGGTTATGGTTTGGATGTCCCCCAAGGGTTCATGGGAGTTTGGTCCTCAGTGTGGTGATGCTAAGAAGTGGTGGGGCCTTTACAAGGTGGGGAGCCTACTGGGAGGTCATAAGCCTGGCCCTCCCACTCTCCCTGGCTTCCTGTTTGGTGATTTGATCTCCTCCTCTTGCATACGCTCCAGTCATTGTCATGTTTCCCACCACAGAGTCCTCATCAGACTCTACCCAACATCTGCAGCATGTCCCTAAACTTCCAGAACTGGAAACAAAATAAGCTTTTCTTTATAGTTATACACCTCAAGCATTTCATTATAGTATAGAAAATGGGCTAATATAACAGACAGGAGAGTAGAGTCTTCTGAGAAAATGTCAAAATTGTATTCCAATGTGAGTGGAGGGTCTATGGGTGTTCACTGCTTGCTATTCATTTTGTTTTATACATTTTGCTGTTTATGGAAATGTTAGATAGAAAATCCATGGATAAAAATCAAGTGTTCAACTTCCACAATGTATTAGGTTGTGTTTGTTACTGCTAAGCATTATTTTGCTAATATTGCATTTTTAAGAGGTGACTTCTTGTTTTCCACAAGAAATAGTGAAAATGGTCTGGTGTTCTGTACCACTTCAAAACAGCCTTTGGTGAATAGGTACAAAAAGATGCCAAGAACCAAGCCTTGCATTCTGTATTACTTAAAGTACCTGATAAAATGCTACGAAACTAGAATACAATTAAAAGTTTGTGTTCATTCATTCTTTTATTCATTCAACAAACATTTATTGACTTTCCTATCAACAGACTCTGGCAAGGCAGCACAGTTTGCCAACTAAGATGACTAAATGGCATTTGATAAGTGCAATAAGGACAGTACCAATTCAACAGAAACTTCCAGCTACTTTGGCTAATGCACTGACTCTTGCTCCCACTTAAGTCTTACAAAGGATACTTAAAGAGGACAGACTAGTTAGAAGGCCAAGACTCAAAAACTGGGGAGAGGAAGAGTCAGAAAAAAGAAGGTAAGAAAAAGAACAGGAAATGAGGGGACAGAGAATGTACAATAGACAAAGTCTCGGTTCCCTGAATAATTTAAATTGTGTCAGATACCCTTCCTGTTTCCTCCCTTGATTCTTCTGCTGTCCCTTTCCTACACCCTCCCCAATCTGGGGGAGTCAAGTCTCATACCAGTGCCACTGAGGCAGGTCAAAGCCATACAAGGGTTTTGGAATAACAACCTGCCTGAGTAGGGTCAAATTTCTATGCCGCCAGAAGTAGATAGAGCCAAAAGATAACCATGAGCCATTTTCAAGAGAATGTCAAAAATGAAAAGCAGAAAGGTCGAAGTTAGTCATCAAGTCCAAAGGAGTTAAAAACAGAGCCAGAGACTGAGGAAAGAAAGGAAGTCAGGAAAGTCAAGTGCCACCTAAGAACAGACACAGAGACATGAGGAGTGAGAAGGAAAAGAGGAAAGGCAAAATCAAGATGAAATCAGGGATCTAAAACAGTAACTGGGAATAACTGCTTGGGGTTAGATACTATGTTTTGTTGGATATACATTATCTTAATTTAAAAGCATGGAATATAAGCAGATACCTTCCCTCCCGTAGGTTTCCTTTCCACTTTATTAACAGTCCAGAGCATTAAAAACACCAGACAAAAATCTGGAAGCCATTTTGGCATGCCTGCCAAGAACCAACCTAGTACAGACTGATTCGGTCGCAGAGATAACTCTATCTCCTGAGGACAGTTTTCCCCAGATCTCTCTGACAACATGGGGAACAAAACATCTGACTAAATGGTGTACTTGAACCAGTAAGTCCAGGAACAAACAGCCTGAGGTGCTGAGAGATTGACATTAATACCATGCCTGACTTACCAGCAGAAGGCTTACTGAGCACTCCTTATGTTCTGTTATAGTCCAAAGAATTTTAAATACAATATCATATATATTTAAAATATTTGAATTATTCCATTTGGTTAAAATCAACTGCATATATCTTTAGGATCTTAATCCAACCCCCACTCCAATTTAAACCATAATTTTCTAAAAGTTAGGATTATCTAGTCATATTCTTTTTAAGCCCCCTCCCTAATTTTTAGCCAAGCTTCAAAATGTGAAGTATGCCCTAGGGGATCTGAGCAATTCAGAGAACACTCTATTTCACTCGTCCTACACTGGAAAGTGATTTGCTCAGTCAATATGTAGCCAAGTGCCAAGTGTCAGGAATGAACCTCAGGATGTACGTTTTCTTTCTTTCCTTTTTTTTTTTTTTTTTTTTCTCTTCCTCCCTTTCCAGAGAGGATGGAACAATAACAAAATTTTCTGCTATGTGGCCCACACTGTATAGGTACTTTTTAATAGCTAAGCTAGGACTTAACACAAGAGTGTGTGTTATCTGTCTGTCTGTCTATGTATGTGGCCATACAGTGTGATTGCCAATGTGGAATGGGAGACAGGAAGGAAGGAATGTTTGGGCACATGAATTTTAATGTCAAAGTGATGGTAGGATTCACAAAAATATTTTATAATTTTGTTAATGTAATATTTGGGTGGGGTGTTTTGAGGGCAGGAAGAGAAAAAGCTAGGGGGATGATTATCAGGTCTAATACTGTAGGAAGGCTCAATTATGAAGTAGCACTAGGCACTGGAATATTTCATTCGAGAAAGGAAAACTTTAGTGCTCAAGTGCTTATTCCCTCTTCTCTCCTTTCCTTCCAACCCACTTCCTTGGTGCCCTTCCAAGGAAGGGCCCTTGGTACTGACTTCTCAGTCCTCCCCCCAGGGGAGGCTTACCAAGGCCAAGAGGGCCAGATGGGGCTGCTGGCAGAGATGTTGCTGATCTAGCTCTTTCTCATCCCACTTTCCGTCTGCCAGTACTTTTGGTGGTGGCAGCGCCTGGTCCCGATGCTGAGAGAATTCCTGCAGGGGCATGTGTACCAGCAAGCATCCAGCTATGCTTACCAGAGGTCCTCCGCCTGCTCCGCGCTGCACTATGCCATTACCTTGCAACTCCCATTTTACACTTCACACACCAGCTTTCGCTCAAGATAGTTATCCGATCACTAACTACTTTGAATATCATGATCATCAGCTCATTTTTTTTTTTCTATTTTAAAGGATGGTGCTGGTGGGTGCAGGGCTGCAGTATCAATTTTCACATTCGCCAAGGCATCCAAGTGTGAGCTGCCCATCACAGTGCCGACTTGAATAAAAGGTTATTACTGTGATCATTATTCAGCATGTATATCACTCTTTACACTTATTTACTTATTATTCCTCTGAGTACCCTGTCAAGGGATGAGTATTAGCAACATCCATTGTAGAAACAAATAAATCAGGGTCCTGAAGAGGTGTTAGGAACATTGACAGAAGGACACAAAATGAGAAACCACAAACCCAGGGTCTCCAGCAGACTTGCTCAGTGTATTAATTCCATCATTCTGGTTAGCAGACCTTCTCAAGTGGGCTCTCTCTCCTCTTGCAGGTTGCAGCTCTGATGTCACCTTCTATTAGAGGTCTTCTCCACTCCCCTAGCTAAAATAGCAGTCCCTCTCCAAGGCACTCTCTCAGACATCCCTGCATCTTCTGGAATTCACAGGGCTTCATGCTACTCAGAATCACCTTGTTTGTGTGTTTGTGGTTTTGCTCATTTTCTGTCTGCCTGGTTCAATGTCATCTCAGTGACAGTAGTGGCCCTGCCTGGGTTGCTCAGTGATGCATCTTTCCTGGGTTGGAGGTGAGACCTGGCACACAGTAGGTACTCAGTAACACTTACTGAATGAATGACAATGATGAGGGCCCTGTAAATACTGTTACACATCATTTCCTCTAACGTTCTGTCTCTTTCTGACCTTTCCAGATAGAGTCACGCATACAGGCAATTATTTTAATGACCTTGGAGCTAATGATCTTGTTTATTGAAGGTCCAGGTCCTTGAGTTCCCTTTTTCTTGCTGCAGATCTTTCAGTCATTTCTTGCCTTTCATTGAGAGAGATAAGAAACAGTAAGGTGATAAAAGTCCTACTAGGCTATAATAGCTCTAATAGCTTTGAAAAGGTACAAAGCTGAAGTTATTGATTCCAAGATTCCTTTTTTACCTTACTTGTGGATTTCAAAAAAAAAATCCATCTGTTTTATATATGCAACACAGTGAAAAGTGCTTTGAAGAAGTTAAAAGCACTGTATAAATGTAAGATATAATTATGTATGCATGTAGTCCCATTAACCTTGGTAATTGAGAGTTGGTTATACATTTAAGGTTTAATTAGTTTCGATAGAACAGTAGCTCACACTTTTCTAATGGGTAAGGCCAGACAAGGGCTTAGAAAATGCGCCTTTGGTTAATTTTTCTTTTTTTAACCATCAAATCAAGATAAAGTTTGAAATCCCTTCAAAGCCCGAAAGGTTGGCAGTGATGCTGTTTTCTCATCAACAAGCAAGAATAGGCAAATGGTATTAAATGTTTGACTTTTCTTGCTTCAAATATCAGGCAATCAGAATATAATTTCCCTGAAAAAAAAAATCCAAGGCTAATCATGGAAAAAAGATCTCTTGGATCTAAACATGAACTTTTCTGTTTTTTATTTTTAATTTGTCTTTTGTAACTCTATGTGCAACCAGAAAATAGGCTGCCTTTTTGTTTTAAATATAAGGAATCAACATACTTCATAACATGTGTTGTTGCATTTGATTCTCACAGCAACACTGTCCAGAAATATTATTGTCATCATTTCATTGGTGAAAAAACGGAAGCAAAGCATTAGGCACCTTACTCAAGACCTTAGAAGAGGTCACCAAGGGACTGGTCTGGCACAAGCCTCCTGTCTCTAGGCTTACTATTCTCCACAACAATGTCAAAAAACCACATTAGAAAGAAAAGACAAGTTCCTAACGCTGATGAGACGGCTCCAAGCTTCAAGGTTGAGAAAATATTTTATTTTCTTAAATTTACCACATTGACTCAGAGGCACTACTCTGCTTGAAGCAGGGAGGAAAGTGAAATACAGGCTCCATTCTTTGGGCTCTTACTCCCTCCGTGGGTTGGGAGAGGCACACAGACAAACATTGCTGTAACAGAGAGATGCAAAGCAGTAAACAGCCAGGAAGAGAGCAGAATCTGAAAACACTCCAAGTAAAGGAGGAACTTGGCCAAGGTTAAAATTTAACTCAGGATATACTGAGATGAGTGAAGAGGGAAATGGGGTGCCCACCAAATTTTATCTGCCTAAAATTTTTGCTGTTCTTTATCTACTACCAGATGAGCATAAAATTTAGTAAATAGTAGATAAACATAAAATTTGGTAGATAAACTTTTAAATTATTTTAGTAGATAAACATAAAATTTAGTAGATAGACATAAAAGTAGATAAACATAAAAATTAGTAAACTTTTAAATCATTTTAAAATAGTAATTCTTTCCTTTTTAAATTTTATTTATTTATTTATTTATTTATTTATTTATTTATTTATTGGTACTGGGGATTGAACCCAGGGTACTCTACCACTGAGCTACACCTCAGGTTCTTTTTATTATTTTATTTTATTTTGATATAGGATCTCACTAAGTTGCTGAGGGTCTCACAGAAGATGCTAAGGCTGGCCTCAAACTTATCCTCCTGCCCCAGCCTCCTGAGTTGCTGGGATTATAGGTGTGTGCCACCACACCTTGGCTCTCTATAAAGATCTTGAACAGAAAAGGTGAAAGTGGTTTCTCTTGGGGAATGGAACTGGAGGGACAGGAAAGATTAAGGCGAGAGGTATAGAGTCTGTTGTGTTTCTTTAAAAATCCTTCATAACCAGAAGATTTTAAATCCACATATGTGAATTATGTGGACAAATATTAATTTTTAATAGACTCTAAAGAATAAATATGGTTTCTATAAGAAGAGAGAGGAGAGGGAAGAACAAGCAATGCATTTGGATTGCAATGTGGGCTACAACTACATGCATAGGGAAGTAGAAGCAAGTGCTTGATTATACAAGGTATCAAATAGAATGATATGAAAAATACATGCTTAGACTATGGTTGTCAAGGAAGAAAATAAATAATGTTAAGCAAGAGGTTATGATATGCTTATGACTGAGCGTTACATACAGCAGTAGTTCTCAAATTAGAAACTGAGTCAACATCACATGCTTGTGAAAACACAATTGTTGGGCCCTTGCAATATTTTTTCTGTAGTAGATCCAGGCTGGGGCTCAAGGACTTGCATTTCTAGGAGGTTCCCAAGGTGATGCTAATGATGCTGGCCTAATGACCACAATGAAGAAATCATAACAAAGAGTAATTTAGCAAGAAGTGGGGACTGGAGTGCGAAAGAGTGGAAGGTAAAGAGACTGTTCCAACAAGACCAGAAGGAATGAAGCCCTAACTAGAGAGCTGATGCAGAGAAAGTGAAGAAGAGCCACCAAGAGAACAGACTGACTATTTCAAAGGACAGTGGACTGTTGGACCATATTCTTGATAATTACAAATCAAAAATCATTGGTAAATCTCCCAGTGTCTGTACCAGACTCACAAGATACACTTGAAATCCATTTTTAAAATAGCAATCTTGTCTAGAAATTAAGCTGTGAGTTTTATCTGACTTCCCCTTCCTCCCACACCAATAACCTTTCTTTTTGCAATTTATATTTGCAAAAGCATCTTCAGGGGAGAACATCTTTATCTGCACCCAGTCAGTAAGTGTATCTGCCTATGAAAATGGTACTAAAAATGATTTTCCTTATTATTTCATTTTTTAAAACCCTTGTAGCCAAATAAAGTTCAAAATAAATAGGATCACAGGATGTCCCTCTCTACTGAGTCAAGCAAAAAATGCTTAACTCACCATACCATAGAAATACCCCATGGAAACATAGGTGAATCCTTTTTCCAACCAACATTCATTGAGTACCAACTATATGACAAGCATGGTGGACGTGGTTAGGGGACAAAATGAATAAAACATGGGCTGCTTCTGCTCACAGCAGCTCAAAATCCAGCAGCCTTTTTTTTTTTCTGTGCTCTTCATTTCACCTGAGGATTGAGTTTGGTTTGTAATAAAAATCTAAAAGCAGGACAAAAGAATAGCTTTTCCAAACTGACCACTTCTGAGCTGGGCACAGCGGCACACACTTGTAATCCCATTGACTTTGGAGGCTGAGACAGGAGGATGGCAAGTTCAAAGCCAGTTTCAGCCACTTAGTGAAACCCTAAGCAGCTTAGTGAGACCCTGATTCTAGATAAAAAAATGAAAAGGCCTGGGGATTCAGCTTAGTGTTAGAGCACTCCTGGGTTCAATCTCTAGTACCACAAAAATAAATAATAAGAGTGGAAGCTGACCCCTTCTGTTGTCTAGTTATTCAAGTGAAAAGACCACCTAGGTCCTGGGGTCTTTCACCAAGCTCAGATGTATTTTGTTGATACACAAAAAAAGTCTGTGTATCTCTGTGCATCCAGTAACCTGTCTGCTCCCCTGATCCTTAAGCATAGTGAGTATTTTATCACTTACACCTTTCAGTGCCCAAGGAAAATGCCACTTCAGGCTTTTAAAATATCATTTCCTTTACTACTTCCCAAAATAACAGGGTCACTTCAGGACCAGCGAGCAGTTGGCACAGTGACGTGATTCCCAGGAGTACTAATAGTTCTGGAGAGGAGCAAGTATTTTCACAGCTGCAAGTCTTGGGACTGAACTTTGTACTGTCAGTGAGAATCATGCCCAAGTGAAAATATAGAAGTGGAACCAGTCATCAAAGGGATAAGGTGACAGGGACTATGTTTACTCAAACCAGAGAGCAACTGAAAATGATTTCTGCAGCTGGAACGAAACAAAGACATGGGTTGAAGGTCAGTTTCCTTCTTTCATTTGGGCTAATCAGCACGAATAAGCAGTGTAGCTCAAATGTTTCACGTGGCCCTAACCATTTCAACTCTGTAAAAGACCCCCACGTGTCAACCTAGCAACCAATACCCTTGGACAGATGAGAGAAACAAAACAAATGCATTCAATCTCATTAGAATTAATGAGGTTGTTATGGTTTGGATCTCAGAATGCCCCCTGAAGTACTCATATGTTAGGCAATGTTGCAATGTTCAGAGGAGACAAAATTGGATCACAAGAACTGTAACCTCATCAGTGGATCAATCAATCTGATGAATGAATACTCATTCGAATGGACTACTGAGTAGTAACTGTAGGTAAATGGGGCTAAGCTAGAGGAAATAAGTCACAGGAGGTATGCCCTTGGACTATGTCTGTCACTGATGCCACCTCCCTGTTTCTCTCTCTCTCCTTCCTAACTTCCATGGGCTGAGCAGCTTTCCTCTACCATATTCTTCCACCATGATGTTCTCCCTCACTTCAGGCCCAAAGCAATGGAACTAGCTAACTAGGACCTCTGAAACCATGAGCCAAAATAAATGTTTTCCTCCTCTAAGTTGTTCTTGTCAGGCATTTTGGTCACAGCAATAAAAAACTGAGTAACACAAAATCATTCATGGTGCCCAGACCTCCTTGCTCCACCCCAGATTTATCCAACTCAGATGCCCTTCACATCCATCCACACTAGTGTGTGTCTTGGCCCCTGCCAGCACCTTCTATGCTGTCCTCATCTCTCCCACAGATCACTGTGTCTCACCCATCCTTCAGCATCCTTTGGCCCCACCAAACTAGTCTTTACATTGTAGCCACAGGATCTCTCAGAAATTCAAATACTACTAAAATCTGAGTACCCCAAACATAAACGTAAAACCTGACTTCAAGTTGTTGTCCTACTTCCCATTGCTCCACCTTGGCCCAGAGAGTAGTACATCATCAGTATTACCCACCTCTGCCCTCTTCCTGACATTTTGATCCTTCCTCCTCACTCTCTGCTCTCATCTTGCAGATTCTCCACCTTGGAACAATCCAGGATTGGCTTTGCAAAATCACCTCATCCACACCTTTCAGATCGTACCCCCTCTCAGCTCCTGAGGGATGCTTGAGGATGACCCTCTGCTACCTGGTTGGGTCAAATTCCCACGTATTAAACTCCTTTGGTGCCATCAACTGCTCTCAACATAAACCCTTCATACAGTGGGTCATAGGATGTTTACATGATCCCATATGATTATTTGATTTCTGTCTGATCTCCTTACTAAACAGTAAGCTCCTTGAAGGCAGGGACTATATTTTTGCTTACCACTATAGAGCCTAGTACAGTGTCTGGTACATGTTAGGTAGCAAACACATTCAAAAGAAAGATGAATGAATGAATGAATGGCAAACTGATACTTCCAAAATAAGAATGAGAAAGTCTAAATGTCCATGAATATTTAACAACAAATTCCACAGTTTTGTATAATTAGGTTGTACTAATAACATTTTAAAATAAAATCTAAACTAAATGAGGGCCACTGCGCAGCGTCTCCTGGGGAGGTCTGGCCTGGAGCGGCTGGAGTTGCCAGCTCCAGCGGGGAGATTGGGCCCTTTGGCACTATTTTGCAGCTTCTCTGGCAGAGGGCAACCATCTGCAGCTGCCTGAATCCTCAGGGCTGGGCTCCGGTTTTCCGGTGCCGCTGTCCAGGGGCTCCTGGGGAGATCTGGCCTGGAGCGGCCGGAGTTGCCAGCTCCAGCAGGGAGTTTAGGGCCTTTGGCGCCATTTTACAGCGTCTCCAGGAGAGAGCAACCACCTGCCACTGCCTGAGCCCCCAGCGAGGAGTTCAGGCCCACCTGGGCTCTCAAGCCCAGTGTCTCAATCACTGAGCACAGTTCTGTGCCCCCACCCCAACTTGTTCTAGTGCCCAGGTCGACACCCTGGCCAGGGGTCTAGCACCTTGCTGTATCTGATTGTCTATCAACAACAGGTTGCCTCTGCCCAGAAGCATTGATCATTCCCAACCTGAAACATCAGGTGAGTTACTGGAAATCTACAGGGACACTTTAAGTCTTCACAGGGAAATTGCAATCCCTCTGATTCACACTACTAGAGGGGAAGATACACGAGCAACATGAGGAAAAAACACGGGAAGAAAGTGTCCCAAACAAACCTAGATGATATATCAAGAGAACCCAAAGACAGCATGGTAGAAGGAATGACAGAAAGGGAGTTCAGAATGTTCATAATTAAAATGATCCGAGAAGAGAGAAGAGAATGATGTGACGAGAGAGCAGATTCCGGCTATGAATAATCAGCTAATAGAGCAATTGCAGGAAGCAAAAAATCATTTCAATAAAGAGATAGAAGTTCTGAGAAAAACAAAAACAAACAAAAAAAAAAACAGAAATCCTTGAAGGAAACAAGGAAATGAAGGAAACAATCAACCAAGATAAAAACTCAATAGAAAGCATAATTAACAGAATAGATCACTTGGAAGACAGAACCTCAGACAATGAAGACAAAATATTTAATCTTGAAAACAAAGTTGAACAAACAGAGAAGATGGTTAGGAATCATGAACGAAACCTCCAAGAAATATGGGACATCATGAAAAGACCAAATTTAAGAGTAATCGGGATTGAGGAAGGCACAGAGATACAAACAAGGGTATAAATAATGTGTTCAAGGAAATATTATCAGAAAATTTCCCAAATACGATGAATGAGATGGAAAATCAATTACAAGAGGCTTACAGGACACCAAACACACAGAATTACAACAGGTCCACACCAAGGCACATTATAATGAAAATACCTAACATACAAAACAAAGATAGAATTTTAAAGGCTGCAAGAAAAAAGCATCAGATTACCTACAGGGGGAAACCAATACGGATATCAACAGATTTCTCAGCCCAGACCCTAAAAGCAAGAAGGGCCTGGAACAACATAGTTCAAGCTCGGAAAGAAAACGGATGCCAACCAAGACTCTTATACCCAGAAAAACTTACCTTCAGATTTGATGATGAAATAAAATCCTTCCATGGTAAACAAAAGCTTAAAGAGAAAGCCTGTCCTACAGAACATTCTCAACAAAATATTCAAAGGGGAAGAAATGAAAATAACAATCTCAGTTATCATGGGGAGGAATTACCCTAAAGAAAGAGTCAATCAAAGGAGAAACAAAGTTAAGCTAAAAACCCCCAAAAAGCTAAAATGACAGGAAATACAAGTCATATCTCAATAATAACCCTGAATGTAAATGGCCTAAACTCATCAATCAAAAGACATAGACTGGCAGATTGGATTAAAAAGAAAGACCAAACAATATGCTGCCTTCAAGAGACTCATCTCATAGAAAAACATGCCCACAGACTAAAGGTGAAAGGTTGGGAAAAAACATACCATGCACATGGACTTAGTGAAAAAGCAGGGGTTTCCATCCTCATTTCAGAGAAAGCAGACTTCAAGCCAAAGTTTGTCAGAAGGAAAAAGAAGGACATTTCATACTGCTTAAAGGAAGCATAAATCAGCAAGACATAACAATCATAAATATTTATGCACCAAACAGTGGTGCATCCATGTACATCAATCAGATCCTTCTTCAGGAGCCAAATAGACCAAAACACAATAATGCTGGGGGACTTTAACACTCCTCTCTCACCGATGGACAGATCTTCCAAGCAAAAATTGAACAAAGAAACCATAGGACTCAATGACACAATCGCTAATTTAGACTTAACAGGCATATATAGAATATTCCATCCATCAAAAAGCGAATATACTTTCTTCTCAGCAGCTCATGGCTCCTTCTCTAAAATAGACCATATGTTATGCCACAAAGCTACTCTTAGCAAATACAAAAACATAGAAATACTACCTTGTATACTATCAGGGGTTTCCATCCTCATTTCATAATGGAATGAAATTAGATATCAATGATAAAGTTAAAAACAGAAACTACTCCAAGACCTGGAGATTAAATAATATGCTATTGAATGATGCATGGATAACAGAAGACATTAGGGGGGAAATTAAAATATTCTTAGAGGTCAAGGAGAACAAAGATATAACATATCAAAATCTCTGGGATACTATTAAAGCAGTGCTAAGAGGAAAATTCGTTGCATGGAGTGCATTTAATAAAAGAATGAAAAATCAACAAATCAATGATCTCACATTACAGCTCAAAGCCCTAGAAAAAGAGGAACAGATCATCACCAAAATTAGTAGAAGACAGGAAATAATCAAAATCAGAGCTGAAATCAATGAAATCGAAACAAAAGTAACAATTCAAAAAATTGACAAAACAAAAAGTTGGTTCTTTGAAAAATAAACAAAATTGATAAACCCTTAGCCTCACTAACGAAGAGAAGGAGAGAGAAACTCCAAATTACTAAAATTTGTGATGGAAATGGAAATATTACAACAGACACAATTGAAATACAAAACATAATAAGAAGCTACTTTGAAAATTTTTACTCCAACAAAATAGAAAACCTGGAAGACATCAACAGGTTCCTAGAGGCATATGAGCCTCCCAAACTGAATCTGGAGGACATACACAACTTAAATAGATCAATTTCAAGCAATGAAATAGAAGAAGTCATCAAAAGCCTACCAACAAAGAAAAGTCTAGGACCAGATGGATTCATAGCCGAGTTCTACAAGACCTTCAAAGAAGAGCTCATTCCAATACTCCTCAAAGTATTTCATGAAATAGAGGAGGAGGGAACCCTTCCAAACTCATTCCATAAAGCTAATTTCACCCTGATACCAAAACCAGAGAAGGATACATTGAGGAAAGAAAATTTCAGACCCATATCTCTAATGAACATAGATGCAAAAATTCTTAACAAAATTTTAGCGAATCGCATACAAAAGCATATTTAAAAGATAGTGCACCAGGATCAAGTGGGTTTCATCCCAGGGATGCAAGGTTGGTTCAACATCCAGAAATCAATAAATGGAATTCACCACATCACTAGACTTAAAGTCAAGAACCACATGATTATTTCAATAGATGCAGAGAAAGCATTTGATAAAATACAGCACCCCTTCATGCTCAAAACACTAGAAAAAATAGGGATAGTGGGGACATTCCTTAACATTGTAAAGGCTATCTATGCTAAGCCCACAGCTAACATCATTCTAAATGGAGAAAAATTGAAAGCATTCCCCCTGAGAACTGGAACAAGGCAGGGATGCCCTCTTTCACCACAACTATTCAACATTGTTCTTGAAACTCTAGCCAGAGCAATTAGACAGACCAAAGAAATTAGAGGAATATGAATAGGAAAAGAAGAGATCAAAGTATCCCTATTTGCTGATGACATGATTCTCTATTTAAAAGACCCTAAGAATTCCACCAGAAAACTTCTGGAACTCATCAATGAATTCAGTAAAGTAGCAGGATATAAAATTAATGCTCATAAATCAATCTAATGCATTTTTATTCATAAGTGATGCATCCTCTGAAAGAGAAATTAGGAAAACTACCCCATTCACAATAACCTCAAAAAAAAATAAAATACTTGGGAATCAATCTAACAAAAGAAATGAAAGACCTCTACAATGAGAACTACAGAACACTAAAGAAAGAAGTTAAAGAGAATCTGAGAAGATGGAAAGATCTCCCATGTTCTTGGATAGGCAGAATTAATATTATCAAAATGGCCATACTTCCAAAAGTGCTATACAAATTCAATGCAATACCAATTAAAATCCCAATGATGGACCTCATAGAAATAGAGCAAGCAATCATGAACTTCATTTGGAGGAATAAGTGACCCAGAATAGCTAAAACAATCCTTAGCAAGAAGAGTGAAGCAGGGGGTATCACAATACCAGACCTTCAACTATACTACAGAGCAATAGTAACAAAAACAGCATGGTATTGGCACCAAAATAGACAGGTAGATCAATGGTACAGAATAGAGGACACAGAGACAAACCCACATAAATACAGGTATCTCATACTTGACAAAGGAGCCAAAAACATACAATGTAGAAAAGACAGCCTCTTCAACAAATGGTGCTGGGAAAATTGGAAATCCATATGCAGCAAAATGAAACTAAACCCATATCTCTCGCTCTGTACAAAACTCAACTCAAAGTGGATCAAGGACCTAGAAATTAGAACAGAGACTCTGCACCTAATAGAAGAGAAAATAGATCCAAATCTTCATCACATTGGCCTAGGACCAGATTTCCTTAACATGACTCCCAAGGCACAAGAAATAAAAGCTGGAATCAATGTTTGGGATAGAGTCAAACTAAAAAGCTTTTTCTCAGCAAAGGAAACAATCAACAATGTGAAGAGAGAGCCTTCTGAGTGGGAGAAAATCTTTGCCACAC
>JAJEJO010004386.1:112081-148446 GCA_020662805.1 Glaucomys volans
GGGGGAGAGTTTTTAAAGACACAGTAAGAAAGAAAATATTTATGTCTCATTTTAATTGAACTTTTCTTAAGCTCATTACTTTTTAGTAGATGAAAAAATCAACATATGAGAACACTGGGAATAAAAATATACATAGCTCTGGCTTCATGTACAGAAGTGGAAAAGCAAATGGGGCAAAGAGGAGTGTAGTGGAGGAATCGTATGGGAAGAATGCTCCCACCAAAAATCTAAGCTTAGGGGTGCTGCCTCAGCCGCTTTCCTCTGACTAGGGCAGATCCTGTTAGACTGGCTCATAAAATTGGCAAGATAATGAACAAGTTCATTACTTTAAATATCTTTCTATTTGTTGAGTCTACTGCAGTGCCTTGGGGAACAAATTTATAGAGTGTCACACCCCAATCAAATCCGGTAAAGTGAGCATTGTGAAGGGATGTGGTTTACCTTGCTGGGTGACTGTAGGAATAGCTATTTTAGTCACTGTTTATTAAGCATTTACTATGTGCTAGGTACTGTGCTAACTGCTTTAGACATATGATCTCATTCAAATCTCCCCGCAGCGCTGTGAAGTAAGTACTGTTAAACATGTTTTGCATGTGGACGACATCAGGCAGTATACCTGGGTCATACAGCTGATGACTGGTGAGGGGATTTTCATTTTTATTTTTGTTTTATTCATTTGTTTGCTCCTGGGGGTTGAACACAGTTGAACACTGAGTTACATACCCAGTCCTTTTTATCTCTTATTTTGAGACAGGGTCTTCCTAAGTTGCTGAGGCTGGCTTAGAACTGGGGATCCTCCTGCCTCAGCCTCCTGAGTAACTGGGATTATAGGCATGCGCCACCATGTCGGGCTTGGAGTTGGGATTTCAACCTCGATGGGTATCACAACCAACCCTACACATACACTGCAAGATCAAGTGCAGCCCAGTCGGTGCGGCTGTGCACCTGTAACAGTGCCCAGAAAGACTATGTTGGTATTCACACTGGCAATGAACAGCTGAGCATGAGCGCTACCTGCTATTTAATTAAATAACATTAGAACTATGGGTTCTATTAAATGTACCTGGTGGAACTAAAATGGAAACAACATCCAGTTTCCCACTATTCCCAACTAAAAGAATACTACTGTGTCACTGGCTAGGTTTCTTTTCTCCCTGTGTCACCCCACTTCTCCCAATCCATTTCTGTGTGGACCGCCAAGCTTTACCTCCACCTGTGCCTCAGTTTTACCACCTGTATAAGGGGTACTGTTCCACGTATTTTCAGAATTAAGACATGCATTTAGAACACTTGGTAGAGTATCTGACACAGACATTTGAGAATGTTACCTCTTAGACTCATGACACTTCTTTGAACAGAGGGATCACATTACCATCTGAACTGACTGTAGTCCTTGTTGATGGATTTTCTTGCAAATACACACTATCGTGATACTGTCAAGAAGCCTTTGCTTCTCACCAGTGAATTCTGGGGAAGACTCTGACCCAGTTTGCTTAGAAACTACCCAGAAAATTTTCCCTCCCTGACCACAGCCCCCTGTAGCTCTTTGGCATTCTGGGGGTGGGGGGATTCTATTCCCTTTCACCATGCTGCAAGGGCAAAGATATTTTCAATGCTGATGGTAACAAAAATCACCTCCTGTTTGTTGTCCAAACTACAAATGAGTACTTTTTTTCTCCTGCATAGTACCATGAGGGGCACAAGACCTCCTATGAATGTCTACTGCCATCCCCAGGGTGCAGCAACTCAGAAATGCTCCTGTTTAATGTTAAATCTAAATAGACTTCAAAGGCATATATAAAGATACCAATTTTAAATTGGTCTGCCTTTTCCATGCATCCTCAAAAGACACATTCTATCTAGTTTGGAGTGACTCATGGAGAGTCAACATCAACCCCATTTCAAGAATGGATTAAAATGTCTCAGACTCTTCACATTGAAAAGTCTCAAAACTCATCCATTGTGATGCCCCCATTTCTACAAATGAGAAAACTGAGTTCCACGGGGTGAAGTCAGTGCCCTGCTGATATTTTGTCTCAATAAATTTATCTTTCCTGATTTTTCAAGATTTGCCATCTCTCTACAATACAAATAGTGTTAAATGGGCTGGCTAAATCTCCTCTAATACTTTCTCCCTTCTCTTGATAACATGTGAAGGACAGGAGGGAGCTTCCATTTTCAAATTTTTGGATTTTTTTCATTTTATTTTAATTCCACTATTACTCAAGTGGTACTTTGTTTAAAGTAAAAAATATTAGATTCTCAATTGTATATGTTTCAACTAGATAACTAAAAGTCAAATACAGTCTGTTTCTAGGTTTCCATAGTCATTGACACTCTGAATTCTGATTCTTCTTTGTTTTCTTTGTGTACAATATACTTCAAAATAAATATAATAAAATCACAAAGATTTACTGTGCAAATGGCAGTAGAACATGCAAATATAAACTCAAGGTTCATTCACATAGCCCTTGGCTTTAATCACTCATGACACATTCATGGCACCAATTTTGGGGTCCCCAGTACTGTCCTGCCCCATGTAACATGTATAGTGTAAGACATCAGTGAAGGGAATCAGTTGACCAAAGAGGCTCCAAACTGTTGTGTGACTAAGCAGAGAATAGCAAATTAAATTTGTAGTCACATGAGGTTGAGTGGTTTGCCTAGGAATGAAATTGACAGCAACCTAGACAGGAAACTCTCCTCCAGTTAGATATCGGAGATCATAGTGGGCCTTGACATATAATGTGCCTGTGCTGATCAGGACCAGCTGTATCTTCACAGGTACACAGTAAAGAGAAGGTTCAAGTTTAACATGTCCGTGTGTTTAGTAAGAGCACAACTGTAGGTATAAGAAGTGTCAGCCTGCCTGCCTGCCTTCCTCCCCTTCCCTCCCCTTCCTCTCCTCCTTCTCTTTGCCCTTCTCCCTTCCCTTTCTTCCTTCCTTCCTCTATTCCTTCCCAGTACTGAAATTGAACCCAGGGGCACTCTACCACTGAGCTAGATTCCCATCCCTCTTTCATTTTTTATTTTTGAGACAGGGCCTTGCTAAGTGACTGACCCAGGCTGGCCTTGAATTTGTGATCCTCCTGCCTCAGCCTCCCAAGTCACTGGGATTGCAGGTGTGCACCACCACACCAGGCATTTTTGCTCTTTTTCAAGTTTCTTCTTTCCTGATGCTCTCTTTCTGTTTTTGTTTCCTTTCTTTCAAAGGATTTCCTTTAGTTCATCTTTAAGGGTTAGTAAGCTAGAGCAAAGTTTCTTTGTTTTCCTTCAACAGAGAATGTCTTTATCTCCCCTCATTCCTGAAGGATCATTTTGCCATCCAGATGTAGAATTCATGGTTGAAATATATTCTCTTCCAGTCCTTGAAAACTATGGTGCTCTTCCTCCTGGCCCCTTTGTTGATTTCAACAAAAAATGTGTTGTCGTCAGAATCTCTGTCAGAGGTTGATTTCAAGGTTTTTCTTTTGTCTTCAGTTTTCAACAGCTTAATTTTCAACATCTTTTTGGTGTTATTTCTGCCTGGTGAGTTTACCTGGTACCTGCTGGTGCTGCCTGAGGGGGCAGAAGGGCTTCCCAGACCGGCCTAGGGTGTTCCTCTCTGGTCCGTGGAGGAGGCGTTCCTCCTGCTGATGTGCTGCCTCCAGGTAGACAGATCAGCCGCATTCCTCAGTATGTTTTGGTCATGGAGGAAGGATAGCATTTCCCCGGCAGTTTGTTTTTGCAGGGTTCTCTATTAAACCTCACTCCCACCCTACTTTTTACCTGATAGTTAGAGGAGCTCAAGGAAGAATAAGACCACCTGAGCTACCTCAGCTGGCTAGGCAGGGGCTGGGAAACACTGGGTCTGGGCATGGGAGCATATAAAGAGGCAAGATGCCCTGCCACCATACTGGGCATTCAGTGCTGGGGCCCAGGCCAGCTCACTTTACCTTTCAGAGTTTCCCTTTGGTTGCCTCCTACATTGCCTCCAGGATTTAGGATTGTGTTTAGCATGGAGGGGAAGAGAGAAATGGCTGTATGCCTACCATTGCCCAGTGATCTACACCACTGAAGTCCCCACCATCAATTTTAACTCAATTTTAATTTATTAGGAACAATTGTACAATTAAGCATTCTACTCATTAGTAACATATAATATATGTAATATATGATATTTATAATTATATAAGCATATAATAAATAATTTATTAAAGATTATTAAATAAATTTAAATTGTTATTAAATTATAATAAATAATATAATACCAAATATATAATTATGTAAAATGTATATTTACATAATTTATAATTATGTAAATACAATTATGTAAAACATAATTACATGTGTATAAGTATAGTTTGCTTTCAAGAAGTATCTGAGATAGTTCGTATTAAAGATGATACTGATTCCAAGATACTCTAGATTCACTTTTCCTTGCTTCTGTCCTCTAATACAACTAACAACCTGGAAATTATCCAAAAGATGATGTTCTGAAAGCTGGAAAAAGAAGGTGGCATATGAAGTGAAAGTCATGGTAAACTGCCTGGGTTCTAACTCCCATGTGCTCCTGGGCTGGCCACTGGAGAACCCTGCAACTGAACAAGTCAACAAGCATAGAAATAAATCCCAAGAAAAGCCTTCACTCTCTGGTCAAAGGACTAGGAAAGAGAAGGGAAGTCCAACAGAGATCTAGTGGGGGCTGCAACCGTCGATCCACAAACAGGGCATGAGCTGGTGGCCCACTCTGCCTACAGCGGCAGCTTCAAAGTCCTAGTGAGCTGCCCACTCCACCCATACCCATGCCCAGGGCCCTGATCCAACTACATGGATCACAGTGAAACCCTGGGCCAATCCAGTGCCCACTGCACACTTGGAGCACTGAAAGTGCAGCCTGTGCTACCACAGGGACAATATCAGCAGGACCCATGTTTCCCTCCCACCAGGGGCATAAGGAGCCCCAGGCCTAGTCACTCTGACTTTCCCCACTCCCCACAGACTGTTACTCTCGAATGCAGGTTCAGCCCCATAGTTGTCATAAATAGGAATAGCCCAGAAGTTCTAGCAGTGCCAGAAGAATGAAGCAGCAGAGGAGCATGTAAGAGCTCAGAAAATTGTGCTGTCGCTCTTCTGTCGTCAGCCATTGTGGTGCGTGCGTTGTATTCGGTTCCTCATCATGTCTTCTCACAAGACTTTCAGGATCAAGCGATTTTTGGCCAAGAAACAAAAGCAAAATCGTCCCATTCCCCAGTGGATTAGGATGAAAACTGGTAATAAAATCAGGTACAATTCCAAGAGGAGACATTGGAGGAGAACCAAGCTGGGTCTATAAGGAATTACATGAAATGGAAGTGGCGGGCATACCTCTGCTGCATAAGGGTGCTGAGTCAAGGCCAAAAAGGATTGATTTGTCAGGTCATACTCTGTCAGGCGTTTGATTTGTACTTTCGCTCTTAGATGTGATGATCTAATTACTGATTTTGGTTGGTTCAGTAATAAATGCATGACACATTTGAAAAAAAAAAAAAAAAAAAAATGAGGCTGTCATTGGAACCACAACCCACAAAAGTAAGCCAGAACCTCTATGCTAAGCCTAAACAAGGAGACTGCCTTCTATCTACAATAGAGGATTATATAGGATCGAGAATGTTCTATATCACAACCACAATGTCCAGGATAAAATAGAAACCACCCATAACCTCAAGAACCAGGTAATCCACAAGTTGAATGAGAAGATCATCAACAGGTGACAATACCAAGGCACCAAGGCAAATCAGATGTTGGGATTATCTGATGAGGATTTTCAAGTAGTCATAAAAATGCTCCAATAAGTAATTATGAATTTCTTGAAAGAAATGAAAAAATAGTTTCATCAAAAAAAAGTCACACAGGAGAACCAAGTTGAAATTATAGAACTGAAAAACACAATAACTGGAATAAAAATCATCAACAAATACCATGAGAAAATCATGCAGGTATGCTACAATGAATGCTTCAAAGCCAAAAAAAGAAGCATCAGGAATGGGATGGCTGATCTACAGTTACTCACAATGAAACCACTTATCAATCACTCATGTGGGCAGAAAATACAAGCTAGTCACCACCAAATGTTCTTGTGCTAACACATTTACCTGTTACAAGGAGTGCCACCACACAGTGAAAGGGGATGAGTGAAGTGACAAAAAGCGGCTTCAAATCAAGTGTTTGAAGTGTGAACCAAACAGTAAATTAGTAACACTTTTCCAGGACCCCATGGACAATCATTTTAATTATTCCAACAGAGTTGCATGTCCACCTGAGAGAAGGGCAGCCATGCTGCTGGGCTATGGGCTCAGGCACCTCAGTTGAAGCCTGGTTGTGCCACTTCCTGCTCGAATCAGCTTTGTCCAGGGAAACCCACGGAGACTCAGATTCTTCACCTGCAAAATGAGAAACACTCAGGGCTGGGGATGTAGCTCAGTGGTAGAGAGCACTTGCCTAACAGACTTGAAGCCTTGTATTCAGTCACCAGAACCACCTAAATAAAAAAGAAAAGAAAAAGGAAACAGGAGAGACACCCATGTCAAGCATTTTGTAAGAACTAGTGGTCATTTCTGTCCACAACAGCTTATAAAACAGTGCAGAGCACATAGTTGGAGGCCAATAAACAACAGGAAGAACTAACATTTATTTAGTGCTTGCTGTGTACTAACATTTGTTGAGGTTTGGATATGAGGTGTCCCCCTCCCCACACACAGCCCACGTGTTAATACAGGAATGTTCAAAGGTGAAGTGACAGGATTACAAGAGCTGTAACCTAATCATTCCATCCTAGTTTAAATGGACTACTGGATGGTAATTATAGGTGGGTGGGGCATGACTGGAGGAGGATCACTGGGGGCATGCCCTGGAAGGGTTCCTTTTTCCTGCACCCCCTTCCTCCTTCTCTTTCTATGCTTCCTGGCTGTCATAATCAGAGCAGTTCTCCACCACACCCTTCCGCCATGATGTTCTGCCTCATTTTGGCCCCAGAGCAATAGAGTCGGCCTACCATAGACTGAATCCTCTGAACCTGTGAAATAAACCTTTTGTCCCCTCAGTTGTTCTTGTCAGGTATTTTGGTCACAGTGATGCAAAGCTGACTAACACAGTATTAGTTTAAGGACTTTAAGTATATTGTTTATTTTGTTTTCTCAACAACACTAAGACAAGCATAAATCTTATATGCATTTTATAAATGAGAAAAATGAGGCATAGCAGTAAGTTCCTACATCTGGAAAAGAAACAGTTGGAACTAAAACAGACCTGTCTGACTCCAAGTCCACACTCTCCAACCATTATGGTGCGACTGACCTGCAGAGGACAAGATGAGATCCACAGGCTATCCATCATGGAGAAAAAGCTGCACCATCATGCTTTTTCTCCATGCACTCTGCGGGGGACCCAAGCCTTTCAGAGGGCCCCCAAAATCTGCAGTGCTGCTAAGGCCCCACTAAACTGTTCTGGGCTGAGAGAAAATCACTTTAGAGTCATTTCTAGCTTTGTTCTGGGTGCTGAGCCTGACCTTTCTTTTGTAACTGATTTACCCCACCCAAAAGTCAGCCCCAGTTACCTTCTGTGAGAACGAGGTAGACCCAGGAAATACTCGGCTGGCCAACCAGAAAATTAAATAAGAAAATCATTAGACCCTAAAGCCTAATGCTCGAATGCCAAACAATCTAGAACGATGAGTTACTCTTTCACAATAGAAATAGTTGTCTTCCAGTATCTCAGTTCTTGGAGCACAATGTAAAGTAATGGTTAAATACACAGCTGAGAGCCTGAGTCTTAGCTCTAGCTGTGTGATCTTAAGCACGTTTTTTAACCTCTCTGTGTGAGTTTTCTCATTTAACATGGGAAGAACAGTAAGCTCTACCTCAGATGTTAATATATGCAAATACTTCAGAACATGCCTGGCACATAAGAGTTATATAAATACTATCTCTTATTATTAATTTATTCTATTGTGCTCCAGTCCAGGCATATAGGCTATGTCACAATGTTTTCTTGAAGAATAACTTTGCTAACCAGATATGATGGCACATACCTGTAGTTCCTGCTGCTTGGGAGGCTGAGGCAGGAGGATCATTTGAATGCATAAATTTTAGACCATTCTGGGCAACATAGTCAGTCACCACATCAAAAAACAAAAACAATTTTTACCAATGTTTTTACAATGTTTACCAATGTTTTTTTCCTCTGGAAATTACTTTTCCCATCTTTCCATTTCCCAACTACCCATTTCTTATAAAGCCCCTCCATCTCATCCTCGCCATCTCATCCTCTCCTCAAAAGCAAAGGAAATTGAATTTGAAAGTCTCATGGAATCATAACACAACATGCTGATAAAGTCAGGAAGTGCAAAAGTTAGCATTCTCGGAAGACATTAATGGTGGCTCTAGCATGAACATTTCAGAGGGTGCAATGTAACCTCTTTACCCTGCCCCAGTGCCAGAGGTAGAACCCAGGGTGAGCCCACAAGCTAGGTAAGCCCTCTACTGCTGGGTACAACCCAGCCTGCAGTATATCCACTTAAGGTTTCTGGTGGTGAGCTTTAAGGCCTTTGCTAACTGTCCCTCCTCACCAACTGCTTTCATCTTTAGGATGCCTCCTATGGATATCAGCTGGTCCTGTTGCACAGCAATACCAGCGTTGCTCCAGACTAAGAATCATCTAGAACAGTGCTTCTTAACTTGAATCTCCTGATGTGCTGACCAAAACAGATTGCTGGGCCTCACTCTCAGAGTTCCTGACCCAGTAGCTTGGGTGCAGGCCTGCCCAAGGTATGCTGCAGTTGCTGGTCTGGACCGGATTTTGAGAACCACTTCTGGGGCAAATCCAAAGAGCCCTCCCAGCTGCACCAAAAAGTAGAATAAAAACTTCCATTCCAAACTTGTATGTGAATCCTCAGTTTTTTAAGAAATAGAAAACAAATTCTATTGTAAGCCTGGCACAGCCTTGACAAAACCAGACTCACCTCATTTCAGCTGGACGCTCATTCCACATACCCACCCTTCATCCTTCCAGTCAGTTTCCGCCTGTATCTTTGCACAGATGCTTTGGATCATGTGTGCGTGTTTATACGTCGCCAGCCCTGCTTGTTTACATGTACACATTTGTGCTTCTCCTTCTCCCCCATTAAACCATAAAGTCCTTGAATGTCTTTCTCCTAAGGCTCCATAGACCTGATGCGGAACACACAGCGGGGATTTAATAAATGTCAACTCTTTTATCATACCTGGTAAGCAAAGTGAACAAACAGATACTGCCATGAGAACTTTAAACTTTGCATCAAGACCAAAGTGTGTTTATTTTTGCAGTATTAATATAGCCAAAAGATGATTTTCCACTCACACATAAATACGAGATATGTTGCCAATCCGCATTTTAAATGCTTTGATGCCATTCTCAGAAATGCCATCTGTGCATCTTTTTCTCACAATTATCAAAATGAGTAATTTAACATAGGGGAGTGTGTTGGGAAGGCAAGAGACATGAATTCTAGAAATATTAGTGTAATTGTAATCAACTTTGATTTTATGGGACATGCATGGATGTGTACCAACCACATCTTAATCTTTTCAGAATTAAATAAAGGAACGATTTTAGCCCTGAAGGCTATTGGTGAGAATATTTTCTCAGAGCTAATAATTAACCCAGAAGTTATTATTATATGCTGATTTACAAACCACATGAAGTTAAATGATCAAAGGATGAGATCATTTTTGTTTCATCCATTGAACAGTTGAGTTGAACTGCACCAAGTTAAGGACTGAGTAAATTATCAGTTTTTCTCAAGCAACCAAAGACTCAGAGAACCAATCAGAAAGCAGGACTTCCGTCTCCATAACTTCTGTGGTCTAGTATATACATTAACCATAATGACATTGGAGGTCAAATATTTACCCAATTCTGTTGAAAGAAGTCAGTGTTATTCCTAGTCCTACGGGATATGACAATGTGTGGCCTTTTGATAGTTTCTTTTCTCTTTTAAGATTTGATGCTACATCTAACCTTCCACTGATCTACTCTTTTCCAGTCATTAAGTAAAGGAGAATTTTGCTGGCGCATTTTGAACATTTGATTTCTTTCAGCTTAAATCTTTCTAAAGTTCAACCAGGGAACAATAATGAGTTCTAACTGAAAATAAGTGTAGGTTGTTCCTGAATTTTAAAACAAAAGTGATTTCATGCTATTGTTACTTTCACAATAAAACCCAGTGACATCTAGGTTGGTTTCTTTCCCAGTGTTGCTTTTATCCACCCAAGCCAGGTCTGGTTTTGTAAAAGAAGCTGTATTTTTGCGCTTGAGCTGCCCTTTCTTTACCCAGACCACATAATTACGGGCAGCACACTTCTCCTTGCAATTAATTAATCTTTCCCCTAAAGAATTTAGGACAGTAGATGATAAAGGGTACTCTTTGGTATATAAAGGTTAAAATCACATTTTGCTGTAGCATACACAGATTTCAAGCCAGTCCAACTCTCAACTTGAGGAGTGAATTTAAGGCAGGTGACATACATTAAAACATGCTGAGAACAGCTCTGGTAAAAAAAACAAAAAACAAAAAAACAAGAAATCTGGAAAATAGTCCCGATTCTCCTCTGCTATTCCAGAAGCAGAGGCAGACCAGACTTCAAAGAAAACTGATCAATATTTGAGCCAATTCCAAGAAGACGAGGATTCAGTCCAAGTCAACCAGGGCTAGAAAACATAGCTAATACGAAAGCAATGATCAACACAAACCCAGTCTTCCAAAAAGTCACAGAACATTAAAGCAGTGATCAGAGGTCAAAACAAAATGCTTTGTGGCAAAACATTCTACTCTTCCGAGATTTCACTGTGGTTTATTTTCTGAATTGCATTGAATTTTCAGTTAATAGACTCCTCCCAGACTTTCCAACCAATAAAAGATAGTTATCAGTGGTATAATTAAGCAGTGTGTTTTCATTAATAAAACAGATTTTTAAAAGCTTTTTTAAATATGGCTTTAGTGAAGAAATTCCTAGTGAGAAAAAAATATATCTTTCAAATATTTTTGTTTATTGACTTTAACTCTGTGGGATGAAAACAAACAAACAAAAAAGAACCAAGATCTTATGTGGAAAAAAAAATAAACTAGAACTAAGACCACTTTCTGCATTTCATGCATATGAGAATTCTGTCACCTCGTCATCTCTGCCAACGGGCATTGATTTCATTTTTTGCTAGATTCATAAAGGGTGCAAGCTCTTCACATACAAAGTACTAATTGGGGATGTTTTAGAATGAATCTTCCACAATTTTGTTTTGCAAACCCCACATTTGTACCTGTTAACTTTATTCAGTGCCTACTGTAAAATCAATTTTGTTTCCACATAAAAGTCTTCACAAGTTCCCAAATACATAATTTCATCCATCAGCAAACTTTCAGAATTTCCTCAGTTATATTTCCATGTATTTCTGAAGTCATGTTCCTTTGAAGTTTAATGTTTTTGAGAAAACATGCCTCAGAAACCATTCCAATTCCTTGGTGTTGTTCTGGCCTGCTCTGAGGATAGTGTTCACTTGGGATGGATGTAACCTGACCAGGTGGCAGATTATGCACCTGAACTTTGGAATAAGACCTGAGTCCAGGTTCAACTCCACTTCTCAACACCTAGGTGATCTACGAGACTTTACCCAACCTTTCCAAACCTCAGTTTCCCCATTTGTAAAATAGGAATGACAATACTATCTCCCAGGTTTACTGTTAAAATTAAATAAGATAATGCATGCAAGCCACTTTGACAAGTGTCTGCATGTGTAAGCACTCAATAATACTACCATTGTTGCTATTTAGTTGTTACAAAGTAACTTCCTCTCTTTAAGTCCTCCTTTCACACCAGTGTTGTTGAAAAATAGATTACCATTTTCCCCAGAGATGACTTATTCACATTATTCTGTGTATTACTTTGCTAGGGTTGCCATAACAAAACACCACAGACAAGGTGACCTAGCCAACAGAAATGTATTTTCTCATACTTCTGAAGGATAGAAGTCCAAGTCAAGGTATTGGCAACTTTGGAGTCTCCTAGGCTTGCAGATGGCCACCTTGTCACTGTCCTCCTGTGGCCTTCTCCCTGTGCCTGAGAATCCCTGGTGTCTCTTTGTGTGTCTATTCTTCTGGTGCCTCTTCTTGTAAGGACATCAGTCAGTCTGAATGTAGGCCCATCCTAATAGCAATCTCATTTTAACTTAATTGCCTCTTTAAAGATTCCCCATCTCCAAATACAGTCACATCACGAGTTACTAATCCCTATTAGGATTTCAATATGTGAATTTGAGGTAAATACAAATCGGTGCATAATATTCTGCTAAAACACACTGCTTAATGCTTGTCCACCTATACATTGATCTTCCCTCATTGGATACACTTATTCAATATCTACTTACTTCCTACTAAATGTGGCACCTGCAAAACAGGGTCACTCTTCACAGTAAGACTATAACATCTGTTTTTCAAGAGCTCACACTTTGAGGGAAAGAGATATATTTTGTTAAAATTACAATTCAGTGTAAAAGAGTTAGGAAAATGGGAGATAGAAAAAAAACTTTGTGTGTGTGTACAGATATGGTGCTGGGGATGGAACCCAGAGCTACATCCCCAAACCTTTTTATTTATTTTTTTTATTTTGAGACAAGTTCTCACTAAGTTGCTGTGTCTGTCCTCAAATTTGCAATCCTCCTGCCTCAGCCTCCTGAGTCAATGGAATTACAGGTGTGCACCACCATGCCTGGTTACCAGAAGAAATTTTTTAAAAGAAGGATGAATAGTTTATCAGATAGAAAGGATGGTGGCTGAACATGCAGTTCAGGCAAAAAGTATGGAGAAAGATAAGTTATTAACCAAAAGTTGACAAATGATCACAATCAAAGGAGAAAGAAAATAAATGGTGGGGGGAGCATTCTTGCACCTAAGATTGAAGTGGGTGCTGAGCTGTCTCTAGCCAGCCACAAAGAACAGCTGGAGTCCACATTATTACTTGTATATCTCTATGTCCCTCTGCTTCCCAAACAGCAAAGCTAGCCTCTGCTGGCCACCTATACTTTGTTTCTTTTCTTTCAAATTTATACTTTTTCTAAATGATTTGCTTATAAATGTAAGTGATAAAATATAGGTAACAAAAACAAAAGGCTGTGCTCCTCTGAGATCAGCTGTTGAGCATCTCTGCCCCGGTGATGCTCCAGAGGGCATGTCATGTCAGAGCTGCCAAGTGCTACCCATGTCACACCCCTGTCACTTTTCCCTTACCTCACTCAATCCTCCCAACAGCCTTTGAAAGAACGAACAGTAGCCCTCCTACAAATGCAGGAACAGAGACCTGGGCAAATAACTCACCCAAGGTCACACAGACAACCAGTCACAAGGGACAGACTAGACCCCAGGTCATCTCACTTCAAAGCCCAGGTACTAATGCCAGGTCTTGAACTGGAGCCAGGCAGCAAGCACACACTCACAGATCTGTTGTGCAATGAGAAAAAAAAAAAAAAAATCCCAAGGTAGTGACATTTTACCTAGGGATAGGTTCACTAAATATAAAGAAATGATTCTTTATGAGATTATACATTACTTTTTTGATGTCATATTATCCTTTATGTTATGAGATGCTAAAGCCAAAGATGGTAATTGCTTTATTCACAATGACCTAACTGCAAAAAATAAGAATAAAAATTAAAAAAATAAAAAGTTGATGTGTCCATTTTTTTTTTCTAGTACCGGGAATTGAACCCAGGTGTGCTCTACCAATGAGCTACATCCCCAGCCCCTTCCACTTTTTATTTTGTGATAGGCTCTCACAAAGTTGCTGAGGCTGGCCTCAAATTTGCAGTCCTGCCTGCAAAGTCTCTGAGATCACTGCCATGCACCACCACACGTGCCTGATGTGTCAGTTTTTTAATTAAAAAACTTTGTTTCCATTCCCAGAAATTCAAAATCTAAAATTTACCACTGGGTGGGAGCACACTTTCCTTCCTGCAGGCACATGTTTACTTTCAGTTGTCCACATTACCAGTCATTATAACTTAGATTTTCAATTTCTCACTGCCTTTTAAGTTCTGCCACCTCACTTCCCCAAACTTGGACCCACTTCTCTTAATGCACTGAAGCGTTTGTATTTACAGGAGGAGACTAAGTGAATAGATAATATAATGGCTTTCTTCTTCAGCTGTGGTTTCCACAAAAGCAAAAAGTCCAGCTTTTTCTTATCCTAACTTGCTGGAATCTTTCCATGCTGGAGAGGTCAAGTCATAACAATGTGGGGAGGGGGATCCCACTTTGCTCTCAGAACTATACAGTTCTATAGAAAAGACATTCTTAAGAGCTGTTTGCAAAATCCTACATTAATTTCCTCTGGTAAGCTGTCTCATACAAAGGGGTCTTATAAATGGATTAAATGTGGTTGGGTGCAAAAGTACAGAAAGTCCTCTGTCAGATGCCTTTGAGGGTGGACACCACAAACAGGGGCTTCCTTCATAAGGGTTCCCTGCAAATAGCTGACTTGAAGTTTTGTGGCCAGTAATAAACTCCTTCAAAATAAACCACTTATACCATCTGTTTGACAGCGCCCTATCAATTATACCAGGAATGTGTGGCTTTTCCACCCTGGCAAACGTCTTCCAAGTCGACAAAAGGATAAACAGAAGGAGGAGGCAAGGGTGGGGCAGCATTCTCTCCCTCCAAGTTATCCTTGCGAGCCGCCATTGTTTGGCCTCTGCCCACACTCGCTCAGCCTCCTCAGTATGAAGAAGTTTGGAACAGGGAAAAGCAGAATCTATCTCAATGTTTCCAAAACCAAATAAATCCAGTTTGAATGGGAGAGAGATTTAGAAACTGCAGGACAGAGTTAGAACAAGCAGGTCGAGGAGTTAGGATGAGGCCTCAGAGCAGGAGTGCCTGATGAGGGTGTTGGCTGTGGTCCAAGCTTCAATTCCTGGGCACACGAATGGGAGAGGGAGCAAAATGTTATTATTCATATCTTGCAAATATGCTGAGAAATCACTACTTGGACCAGAGGCCAATATCAATTTTTACTCTTTCTCTCAAATGTAGATGTAGATAAGCTCACAAGAGGGAAGAGAGATTTGCAGAACAACACAGTAGTCCCCACTCATCTGCGATTTTGCTTTCTGTGGTTTCAGTAACATATGGCCAACCATGGTCCAAAAATATTATTACAATGCAATAAGGAATTAAAGATATTTTGAGAGAGAGAGAGAGAGAGAGAGAGAACATTCACATGACTTATATTGTGTTATATTGTTATAATTATTCTATTTTATTATGATTTATTGCTGTTAATCAATGTCTAATTGATAAACTTTATTGTAAGTATGAATGTACTGAGAAGACATCATATATACTGTATAGGATTTGACACTATCTGCTGTTTTCAGGCATCCACTAGGATCTTGGAATGCATCCCTAGTGCATCCCCCATCCTAACTCATGTCACTGGAGATGTGGTATGATTTGGATTCCACTGAGAACTCAAGAGAAAAGTGGCCACTTGTGAGCATTAACTTCACCCTGCTCAGTCAGCTGAACTATGTGAACTGATAGGCAAGAGATTTTCATCATCTCACAGTTAGAAAAGTCATTCCTCCTCTCACTGGGGTGAGTCCTGGAGAGGATGAGAGGAGATAGCCTCTGTGCAGAGAAGGATGCTTCCTGGAAAAGGTGAGGCAGGCGTGTGGAGAAAGGGAGAAGTAAGAAATTGCAGAGTGTAGAGCCCAGTGGGATCTCTCCAGCAAGATCATCATTCCATAAACAACTTCAAAATTCCGGCAAGCTCAATAAAGCTAGCTTACACCACCCCTCAAATCATAATGAGAAGCAATTTTGTGTGGCACTTATTCTAAAGCTCTGTGCCTGGAAATCACAGTTATATCATTTTATTTGGCTTGTCTTTAGTTAAGTAATATAAGTAATAGTCAACCTAATATCCCTATATTATAAAACTTAATTGAGTCTTTCTTCTGAATAATTTTTTATTCTTAAAAATGAAACCAAACAGAATGACAAGAATGGAAAAGGAAAAAATATATATATCTCAAAAAAGAAAATCCAACGTTCAGGAAATGAGGAAATTAAAATGAAGAGAAAAATTATTACACTTACACCAGATAAATCATATTATATTTGGTGTCATCCAAGCCAAGATTTTTCTCAAAGAAAGTACAAACAAGATTATTTGAAATTAAAGTCTTCACTCCCCACCCAGTCAAGCAATCTCCCAGAAGTCACTCTCTATTACGTCTTCAGGTGCCAGGAGAAGGTGTTCCACTGTTGGAACAGTGTCAGTTGCATTCTGAGATTGGAATTTGCAGAGGTGTACATTATACTCTTTTTGAGTGTGTGTGTGTGTGTGTGTGTGTGTGTGTATGTGTGTGTGTAGTGGCAGGAGCCAGAGCAGCATTCTAAAGCTCCCAGGGAGCATTAATCCTGCAGGGCAGAAAGAATAATTCGTCATCACTCTGCAGAAAGGTGTGTGAGCTGGGCCTGTGAGCTGGTGGGCTGCTTGTCTGACTTCAATGCCCTCTCTTTCCTCTCAGGCACTCTCAGTCGCCTTCAGACAAGAAAGGGAAAGAAATCAGAGGTGACACTGAGCGGGCAAGAGGTGTACATCCATGAAAGGAAGAAAACTGACTTCCATTTACTTCCAAATCCCAGATTTGTCTGCTCTTCTCTTTAGGAACTTATTCAAGGAAATGTCAAGTTGATGATTAGACAATATGACTATTAGAATGTTGAGAAAAAGAGATATGTTATTCCACAATGCAAACATATTTTACACCATAATACATAGAATTTTTATTTGTCAATTTAAAAAATAAAGGTCTGGCTGGGAGCAGTTGCACACACCTATAATCCCAGTGATTTAGGAGGCTGAGGCAGACGGATTGCAAATTCAAAGCCAGCCTCAGGGAAAAAGTGAGGCGCTCAGCAACTCAGTGAGACCCTGTCTCTAAATAAAATATACAAAGGGCTGGGGATGTGGCTTAGTGGTCAAGCACCCCTGAGTTAAATCCCCAGTATCCACCCCACTCCCTGCCAAAAAAACCCACAATGATTCCTTTAAATAAATAAATACATAAATAAATAAATAAAGGTCTGGCTGGGGATACAGCTCAGAGGTAAAGCATGTGCTTAGTATGCATAAAGCCCTAGGTTCAGTCTCTAGCAACAAGAAGAAAAAAGAAAAAGGTCAGTATGTCATAGGGGGAATAAAAGTAAGGGATAGTCATTTGTATAAAGGTCTTGGCTCTCAATGACATTTTCAAACTTCTGGACTTTCTCTATATTGGAGATATTTATTTGGATATCAATCCTCTTCAAATGGTAAAATAAAAATTCTCTTGATAAGTCTGAGCTGTACAACTGCAAGAAAACTCAAAGGAAAAAGTTTAGAAGCCTAATTGACAGTTTCCCTCAAACTTATCACATTCTCCCTTCTTCCTTTCACCATGCTCCCTTAGGCCCCACCCTTTTTGTTCTATTCCCATAATTATTCCGGCATATTTTTTCCTGGAACCTACAGTGAATGCATCCCTTTTAAGCTTAGATATTAACTACTCTTGAAAATTTCTCAAGGCAAAATTCTTCCAACAATCACATAATAAACTCCTATTAGGAGCCAAGCATCCCATGATGAACTCTGGAGAATACAGAAACATGCAACCCATATGTGTTTTGCTGCATAACAAATCACCCCAAAACTTAGCAACTTAAAGCAATCAATATTTGTATCTTATGATTTCAGGGGCAAAGGAATGGAGAAGCAGGTTTAATTGGGTGGATCTAGCTCAAGATCACTCAGAAGGTTGCACATATCAAAGTATGGCAGGAGCTAAGGTTGTTTCTTTTCCTTTTTTTTTTTTTTCTTTCTTCTTTTTGGTACTGCAGATTGAACCCAGGGGTGCTTGACCATTGAGCCATGCCCCAGCCCTTTTATTTTTTGTTTTGAGACAGGGTCTCACTAAGTTGCTAAAGCTGACCTCAAACTTGAGAGTCTCCTGCCTCGGACTCCTGAATTGCTGGGATTACAGGTGGGCACGGTAGGGCCTGGTGAGCAATGAGCTTTCATGCAGTGCTGGAGATAGAACCAAGGGCTTCATGCGTACTTGGCACGTACTTTACCACTGAGTCACATCCCTGATGCAGTTGAGGTCATTTCAAGATTAAAATGTGGAGCAGATCCACTGAGAAATTTGCTCATCTGCACCCTTGCACACAACAGCCTCCATGCTTCTCCACATGTCCTCTCATTCCCCAGAACTTCTCTAGCAGGAGTGCCTGGGCTGGTTTACCTGGTGGTTGGACTGAGAGTGATGAAAAGTAAGTAGGGAGACAGAGAAGGGGAAAGGAAAGAAAAGCAAAAGAATACATCCCACAAGAGAGCATGACCAAAATGGGAGCCAGTCTTTCTGTAACCTTATCTCAAAATTGACATCCCCTCACATCTGCCATAAAAGTCAATAAGACCAACCCACACTCAGGGGAAGGGGAACATAGGCACTGTGGGAACAATCAGTGGGGCTCAGTGGGAGCCATGTCAGTGGCTGGCTGCTGCACCCAGATATGCTGCACATCTTGGACAAAGTCATAGAGACAGCAAGTGCAAGGAAATTACAACAAGTTCTTTAAAAAAAAAATGTAGTTGTAGATGGACACAATACCTTTATTTTATTTATTTATTTGTACGTGGTGCTGAGGATTGAACCCAGTGCCTCACATGTGCTAGGCAAAAACACTCTACCATTGAGCTACAACCCCATGCCTCCCACAACAAGTTCTTAAGAAGTAGAGGGGAGATGATCTGAGATGGTGGGAAAAGGAGAGCTTACTCTCCTTTAGGAGATCCTGGGAAATCTTCCTGAAGAAAGCAAAATTTGGATGAGGTCTTGAATGGACCTCAAAAAGGAAATTTTGGGCAGCCAGGACAACTTGAGCAAATGGTTTGAGATTTGAGGGAGCATCAGAATCACTGGAGAGCTTGTTAAACACAGATGGCTGGGCCCCACTTCCAGAGTGTCTAATTCAGTAAGTCTGGGGAGGGATTTACATTTCAAATGCTGCTAGTGACCTGGTTCCAGGGAGAGCACTTTGAGAAATACACACTTAAGCAAAGGTTCAGCAGTAGAGAATATTTGGAAAGAAATCGAAGAATCTTTGTCAGTTGGACTAATTCAGTTTGTTTCCTGATCCTCTTAGATTTGGTGGAAACAAAAGGTGTTAGTCTGTACCTAATGAACCCCCCCAAAATAAACTTGTGGTTCTTTGAAGGTTTTAGAGAAGGTAAACCATGATTTGACAAATGAGGAAAGTGAAGGTAGGGGTTGGGCTCTTACAGATAGTACAAGCTTACCTTAAAATCAGATGCATTTATGTGTTTCCCTCACTCAAGGGCTCCTGAACGAAATATACTATATGAACCCTTTTCCTTTCGCATCTAAGTGCTTTCTATTTGAAATGAGCTAAGGAGTCAGTGATGACTCTCCCAATAGAATATCCACCCTTTAGAAAATGCATATGCCCATACTTTGGTACAGAAGGGAGGCTGAAAGAATTCTTAGAAAACCTCTGGGTCCATTAGGCAAGTTTCCTTGTGCAAATGGAGATCTGTAACTCCTGTCTGGCTCCCACGTGATGAGAAGCCTAAGCTACACTCCTGCCATTTCTCAGTGTCTCTTGTCCTTTTTCTTTCAGAATGGCTTTCATGCACAAATTTAGCTTATGGACCTCTCTTCTAAACTGGGATTTGGGGGTGCTGTTCCCTTTTCAAATTCAAATAATTAATAAAATTAAATCTAAGTGCAAACTGGGACGAACCCATCTTGACTCCAGAAATATGCTTTCTTTGGAGAGAGGGTGGTAAAATCCTATAGTTTATTCCCTGCAATGTGTGCACAAAATTAGCTTGGTGCCTTTGTTCTGTTGTCTGAGTTTTATCACCTTTTATTTGATTATACTTAGGAAAACAGTATGAAGAATTTTTAAAAGCCCAAGGGGAATCTCATTTGCAAGTTCAAATACATTCAAATATCATTATTCCCTTATCCCACCTTCCTTTACTCTCCCTTTCCCCCCAACTCACCATCCTCAACCCTGTTCTGACATATATTGCTGCTCTCGAGAATAAATATAGATTCTTTTACAGAGGCAAAGATTCTAAAGTCAATTGAACTGTAACCTCCTTTGCACTTGTGATTTCTGCGTAAACTTACTTAAGCCCATGCGTCCCCCTAATTGTCCCATACTGAGAAGTCCTATAGTTTACAGTCCCCACTTCCTCCCAATGGGGAGACCTGTCCTGAGCTTTAACCTTAGGTAAAAGGAAAGCTGCAGATGGAGACAAGTTAGCCAAACCCTGGCTGCAACTTCTCTCACAGTCAAACCTAATGTTGTTACAGTCTGGTGTTTGTTAAAAGATGGCTGGATGCCCCTTCCAGAGTTTCTAATTCAGTAAGTCTTAGGGGAGGGTTTTACATTTCAGATGGTGACCTGGATCCCAGGACCACACTTTGAGAAATACAGATTTATTAAGCATTTTATGCAATGACTTGAAGCTAGAGAATATTTGGAAAGAAACAGATGGATCGTTTTATTTGTCAATTTGGACTGATTCAGTTAGTTTCCTGATCATCTTAGATTCAGTGGTAATGAAAGGTGTTAGTTTGTACTTTATGAACCCCAAAACTTTAAGCTTTTAGTTCTTTGAGAGATTCTGGGAAACTCAACCAGCATTTGACAAATGAGGAAAGTGAGCATACATTTGTTAACTTGTAGGAGAGGAAACCACATAGCTAATGTCTTCCTTGAAAAGACTGAGAGGTAAGAATGGCAAACTGTAAATCCATTTTATTCTTTGCCTTTATCAATTCAACCACAAATTGTTTTCTCCCACTGAGCACCATTTAATAAGCCACATCAGGTGTACAATGGTAATGGTGACCACAGGCAGAAAGGGAACACACCTTGTAAGTAAGAGCACTGGTCAGACTCTGTCTTCCCCACTTCCCAACTCTTTGGCTTTGGTCAAGTTACTTAACATCTCCAGCACTGAGCTTCCTCATCTGGGCCTTGGCTTCCTCACCTATGAAATGAAGCCATTCTGAGGGTCAGAGACTCAATGTGAATACCTAACTCACTTCATCTGGTGCTATCCCTGAGTGACAGCAGGTGTGAAATGAATGATAATCACAACAGCTCAGGCAGTAAATTAAACACATCATTATTCTTCCAAAGAAGCTCACAGCAGCTTAATTTTATTTTTCATTGGCTCAGAACCACTTTTGTGTAACTTTTTCCTCAATCCTAGCCAAACTAGACTAAAACCAAAGTTACCTAGACACTAATCTAGGGTCAGCCTCTGACTGAAAACTTAGGAAGTGCCCAGGATGCTTTCCCCATCGAGATGAAGTTATTAACAACACGTTTTCTAAAGCATTAGTAGGGAACTGTCAGACAGGAATCATTGCCTGCATCTTCTGGGGTTTGATAGGAGAAAAAAGAGAATTAAAAAATGTTGAAGCCTGAAGTATCAGCAACCTGACATATATTCATCTGAAACAAAGACAACTTTTTAAAAAAGGACTCTATGGTGCACACAAGACAAGGAAAGAAAGACACTTTTGGCTGCAAATTCCCCCTCCTCATCTTCTCTGGGGAGACTCATGCCTCTGCCTGCTGTTCATCAGTCTTGATTTTGATGGGGCGATTTTTAGTCAGCTGCGTCGATCATTTTGGCACAGACAAAAATCCTTTAAAAAATGTTACACTTCATCAAAGTGTATCATGAGACTTCACGGTCATTATCTCAATGGCCGCTCTGATGTGCTACAATTGGCAGAGACACAAACGGTAGGGGGTGTATGAGAAGAAAGCCAGCGTTTCATGTGGAAAGCTGGCAAACCTCGCCAAGCTTCTGTCAACAGCTCTGCGGTCTGATCCGATGCACTGAGCGTGCTGATGATGCTCTTGTTGCTGGAGGAAGTAAACAAGAAAATGAATTCCACCGTGCAACACAGCCTCTTTGTATCTTCAAAATGGTGTGACTGGACTCTGGCCAGCCGTGTTGAAAGTTTGGCCATTTATGTCATCAGGGCCCCAGTACTGATGGAGGCTTTGATTACAACTTGGACCCAGCTATAAGACCCTTCAGGGGCAGCCACTCAGCAAATAAAGGCATTGATTGGTTGTTGGGTCAATTTGGCCATAAGGGTACAGAGCATGGCTCTTTTGAAAAGCCTAATGGATTAGCTGCACAACCAGCCCCACTGTAGGCCTGAGTTTTCAAGTAACTTCAGGACGGTTTTCCAGCTTGGCAGGAACTCTTCCTCCAGAGCAAGCTTCAGAACAGTTCTTATTATCAATAGCGGGGCTCAAAGGATTAGACACAGCGGGTTTTACAATTTAATGAAAACAGCTGTTGAAACAACAATTAAGGCAAACAATAGTTTGCATGGAAAACTATTAATTATGTAAAGTTATGCAGAAACTGGAATAGTCTTTTATTCAGAGCCCAGGAAAGCTGACTGAGGACAACTGGAGCCACCTTCCATTCCATTCCGTGGCTCTCAAGCGTCAGGAAGTTGGGGATACTTGTAGGAAGGGGCTCCATTGCATGTGAGTTGAATGTAAGCAGAACTCCAGGCTGCAACTCTGCTGCAAAGCAAGTCCTGGGGTAAAATCTTTAGGAGAAGAAGAAGAAGGTAAACTTGCATTACCTTGGGTACCGTGGGTCTTTTCAGATCAACCCAGAGCTGAGTTTTCATAAGTCTCTGAAATTGGATTTGAACCTTAGTGGCTGGGATCCCAACTTTTGCTTTTATAAAAACAAACAAACACCATTTCTATAATATGCCTTCTCTCAGGTTTCACGCTCCCTGAGAAAACGACTCTCAGAGAATGGTGGAGTCCCTTGTTCTTTGGACTAAGTCGGTTTTAATTACATTATGATGGTCCAGCATGGACTCTCAGCCATTCCCCTTCCAGGTCTGTTCCCTCCCAATCTAAATGCACAATTCATCTCTCTTTCCACTCTCTCTGCTTGCTGGGGCTTTTCAATCCATTGCTTCTCTCTATACAATTTCTATCCTTGACTAACAGTGCTGGGAATTGACTTATGGCCCTTTGCCTACCCTGTGTTCCACATCTCACTTTCCTCCGAGTACAGGAATTACCAAGCCAAGAAGTCCCATTAAGAAGGTTATTAACTGTATACATAAACATTGCCTCCTGCCTACAGTTAGATTTATTTCTCCTCACTTCCAAGTAACTAGTTTTAACGCTCTTTCCAGCACGCCCAACACCTTTTATTTGACTATATTGTTTTAGAAAGGCCTTTGGGAATTTAGCTAATTTCATGCTGGAACTTATTAAGTGGGATTTGACACTTTTTGATAATGCCAATAAACCATTAGTCAAGTCTCACTCCCTTCAGGGAAGGAATGAAAGCTTTATTAGTCATAGGGTCTCTATTCTAAACATGTCACCTGAATTTAATAGCGCATCTGTGCTGGATTGCAAGTGAACTTGATGATTGAACAGAACTTTCTCTGAAACTCCAAGAAAGCTATCATTGGCTATCAACAGCAAGAGGGCATCCGCCTTTTTCTGAAAATTCTCATCGGGTTCACATGTGCATTTTGAAATAATTCAGTGAATTTAATTTACTGACCTCTGAAGATTAATAAAATGAACAGTACAAACCCACACACCCAAATACACAACAACACACAAATTCTCTCTAAGGTACTTGGTCCAGTCCTTTCTTCACCCAGGAGATAAAAATATAGAATAATCTCCTTACCTTCTTCCTGAGAGGTGAAACAATTCTGAGAGATCCTATCTCTAGGAGGCCCCAGAACATAATTGAGTGTGCAAATGAAATTCATTACTATAGTCAAAAACAATAATCCAATTAACATGTATTTGTATAATGCCTTAAAATCATTCTAAACTCAAAGCCATATTCTTCTTTGAAGTCTAACGCCAACTCAGTGCCACATCCCAGCATACTCTGGTTTCACACTTTGCACTGGAGATTACAAAACAGCATCAAGATTGCAAAAGCAATTATTCCAGTTATCCAGATGTGATTTTTCAATCATTCTAAGAATTTTTTTTTAGCAGTTCTTATTCCGTGGCACTGCTCGCAGCTCTCATGCTGGCACGGTGCTTACATCTCTTCATTATTAATTCAGCTCATGGAGCTTAATTGGACAAGGCTAGAGCGAATTTGACAAACATCACAGCAGCAGAAAAAGCAATCACTCTTTCAAGATGAAAATTTGTTTGATGTCTTACTGTGTAACTCATTTACTCTCCTCGGGAGTCATGTGACCTGAATGTTAATCAGCCATTGATTGGTTTCTCTCCTTGGACAGTCACGTGACTTGAATATTAATGGGCTGGCACTCCGTAGCTGTACTGTTAGGCAACCTTGTGATTGGCTGCCAGGTTAAGATACGGAGATAAGTGGGTGCTTGATGAGCACTTGACAGAACTTCACAGAAAATTAAGGCCCTAAAATAGCATGAGAAAGTCTTGTCAAATCAAGCATGATTATCATTGAATGCTTAAGGAATTCATCATCTGCATGAAATTGATATACTTCAGCACCAGCAGGCCCTGCAGTCAGCAGGGACTCATCAGATTTTTATTTATATGTGTTCACCAAATCACATTAATTCTGAGAGCTAAAACATGCTAAGGATGAAGGTTATTTTCTGTTCAATCTAATTTATCTATGACAATAATCATCACTAATAATGTGTCAAATTGGATTGCAGTCATTTTATGCATGCATGCTGATTTGGAAAATAGTGTTAAACCATCCCGCAGTAATTAACAACCGGTAAAGGTATGCCGGCCCGGAGTAATCAGCATATCTAGATGGAAAATTAAGTTTTATAGAATGGATTTATAGATACGTATCCTTATTTAATTCGGAATATAAATTATTCCTGGTAAAAGCCGACATCATTTTTATAACGCCATTAAGGTCAATAACCATTGAGGGACTCGCATTCTTAATTTGCTCTATCCTTCATTTTTTCCCTCATTTTCCATGGTTAACTTTCTAATGGGTGTCACTTCCTTATTGGCAAGTCTGCATTTGAGCAGGGTTGGGTAGGGCTAAGAGATGAATGAATAGGCTTCGGCTTAAGTGTTAATCATGGATGAAGGGAGCCACATCATACCTCTTAATACACAATGCTCTATAATTATTGGCGGGGGTTGGAAGGTGGGCATGGGGAGATTACAAAGAGGGGGTGGAGCTAGACTTTGGCCTTTTGGTATTTCTCCATTATTTCTCCTCACAAAAGGACAATAGGAAATTTTGCAGATGAACTCATAAGGGATTAATGTTTCTTGGGGAATCATTTAAGCCTAAATTGCTTTTGTGGAAATACCTTTTATGGTACAGAAGTTGTTTTGTTTTGTTTGTTTTTTTAAAATAACCTCCCGGTTTATAGTGGCATTATTGGAGTAATAGAATATTGGAGTAATGAAATCTTAAAGAAATGCTTATACCCTTTGGTGAGGATAGCTAAAGCATTTGAGAGGAGAATCACACTCCAAAAGAAGGGGAAATACATACGTATAAACTGTTGTTTCTTTCCCACCATTGCCAGCCCCCCTCCCATCTTAATCCCTGGGCTACCAGCCCTGCCCAGATTCTCTCCCCCTCTCTCAGGAGGTCTCTTTATTGACTAAATGAATCTGCTCCAAAGGCTGGCTCCCAGCCTCTTTGATCTAATCCGATCTGATTTTATCCTATCGCTTCAGCAGGACATCAGGGAATTAACAATAAGCAGCTTTAACACAAGTGTTTAATAACTCAACACAATCTCCTTATGGCTCCGAGCTGCTCAAGTTCCCATCCAGTCCACGGCAAACAGTGTAACAGATTGGCCATCCCCCCTGAACCTGAGGAATTTTCATGCACTGTGAAACTAATCGCTTCAAGTTCCTTCATAAATCACACAAAGCAGATTTCAGCATCTTAACAAATTGAAAAAAAAAAAAAAAACAGTAGAGGGGGGAGGGGGCTTGGCAGAAAGGACTGACCCTTCAGCTAAAGGGGGAGGGAGAGAGGCATTTAAATATTGCAGAGGGGGAAGGGGCAGATGTAAATTAACTTCTGTCCTCTCTTCAATATGTTTCTCATCTCCTTAAATTTTAACATGAATAAAATAATTGGGGCAGGCTCAAAACCTTAACAACACTGCAAGCCCACAATGACCTTATTTTTTTCCCACTGTGATGGAAACGATGTGGTTTCAACAACAGGCCTCTGTTGTTCCTGTGACAGCCCTTGAAGTATGTAAGAAGAACACAATTAAACAAGGATTGTACATCCTGCCTGCTGCAGACACCCGGGATGTTAGGCCAAACTGGTGCGCCCCTGGATTCCAAAAGAGCACACGTGCATCAAGGGGCTTTTTAAATGATCGCTCAATTACAAAAAGCCCATATTGAATGCCATCTTTTAACCCAGGTCACCCCTGTATCTCTAAATAGCAAAGGTACCATTTATTTAATATTTTGCTTCCCATCAAAAATAAATAAATAAAAGCACAATGTCTCTCCGTTCTAAATATCACATGCACCATCTATAAAGGTGATTCTCTCCTTTTCTAAGAAAGAATTGTCAATGCAGTGGCTTACCCTTATACCAGGACAGAGCTGAGAGTGTGTGAGACACCGGGAGGGGAAATAGGCTTTTGAAAGCTGCCGGATTATTAGTGCCATGGGGAAAATATCACTCTAGCACTAATCTAAAATAAAACATCTTTCAGTTGCTCTATTTAATATCCACTGTACATCAGAATTACCTATAAAAACACGTTTCATAACAGAGAAACAGCCCTCTCTCTCCACCTCTGTCACTGCTCTCTCCATTACCCTGGCAGTTCTGTGATTTCTCGCTACATCAGCGGAGTAACGAAGTGCCCTCTTACTGAACATCTGGGGGCAGAGGGAATTTTATGACTCAAGTTGAGGCCAGACTACTATTACTCTGGTGGGATCATTGTGCATAATCCCCAGAATGGGGATGAGGGAACTAGGGCACTCACAAATTCAGTGGGATACAGCTGAATGCTTTATTACTGTTTTCCCAAGTAAAAAATATTTATTTTCATATCCTTCTCCACCCACATCCATACATTAGGATTTATCTAGATTTTCCCACCACCGTCCATGAGTCCAACATTTTTGAGACAACCTCCCCCCCCTCCAAAAAAAAAAAGTCTCCTCTGATTTGTCATCTATTCAGTACAGACTGGAATGCTACCATGAATCGTTTTATTATTTCCTCTTTGGAAATGCCTTTTGCCTTACTACTTTTTGTTGTTGTCCCCCCCAGATGAACTATGTCATAACAGAAAAATCTCTGTGAAGTTTTCCAAAGAACTCTGTGCTTTTTCCAGACCTTGGGACTATAATTATGCCTGTGTAGTTAAAGCAGAAAGAGCATCTCCTGCCAACTGTGATGCCCCTGTTTACATCACAAAGAGATAGCAAAATGTACTCAGGAAGGTCCCAGCCAAAGTAATTGAGAGGGCTGCCTGAACCGACTCTGCTTTCTAAATATTGTCCCTGGGTTAGGAACAGCAAAAGGCAGGGGAAAGGAGAGCAGAGGGAGAGGGGAGGAGAGAGGGCCTGAGCCAGGAGTCAGAGGCCTGTCGATTCCTCCTGTCTGGGCATGGGTCATGGAGTTCTGTGACTTGGGGGCTGGTGATGACTGAAGCCTTGTTGCACATCTGATTCAGGTGCTTCAGCTGGGGCACATCAGACTTTTCTCTGCTTGGCATGGTGGCATGGGGTAGCCTTTGGAGGTTCCAAAGCCCTGTGCTCACAAGCAAAAGTTTAGAGCATTAGGCCAACATGTAAGCATATTCTTGACTTCAGACAACACAAAAAAGATTCCTCTGCCTGTGGTTCAATCAGTTCACAAGCTGCCTTTCTCTGACACTTTCTTTGTAGGCTACAGCAACTGGAACATTAAAACAAGACACAGAGAGAAAGAAACGGAGAGAAAAGAAAAGGCAAATGAGAAAAAGGAAAAATGACGAAACAGTAAAGCCACAAGTTGAAAAAAAATCCCTATAAAATGAATGCACATTATGTTTTTGTATATTTTCAAAATGTAGCCAAACTAAACCATTAAATGAGGATTTTGTTTCACAAAGTCTGCAAACTATTCAACCGCTAACCCACTATACCAAGAATGTGGTGCCAACCAAAATATGTCAAGATTAGTAGTACTCAATAAAAATCTCAAAACCAAATGACATGCAAGCTGTATTTCATGATTAGAGCGCTTCCTTATGTCAAGGAACATACATATTAACTTGTTTAAACACAGTACTGGGCTGTCACTCTGTTTGTCAAAAGCAGAGGAAAGAGAATCTAGTGCTTACCATACCCATCCAGATGATAACTTCACACTTTCTCTCTTCCTGGCAAACAGCTCAGAACACCATCCAATTAAACCTTATATCATCAGAGAAAAGAAGAACCGCCAAAGGGGAAGGAGAAAGGGAGAGACCACTTCCCACTTGGCAAAAAAATGGTACAAAGCAGGATTTGCAAATGCCTTGCTCAAGGCCCCACAGAAGTGCAGAGCTGAGAATCAAAAATGCTGACTTGTTTCTCCTAAGAACGAATATTTATATAATGCTTAAACAACTACGCAGGGCTCCTAGTACGTTTTCTTACTGTATCCTCACTAGTGTGCTGGTCGTTTATACATAACTATCCCCTTTTTATGAAAGAGAAGTACAAGCCTCAGGGACATGAAGTGACCTACCCAAATGGCGACATCAGAAACAAAACCAGAGCAGGATGACCCTGGCTCAAGCCTCCCAGCCAAATGGAACCCCTCAAAGCGGTGCTGCTGTGTCTTAGTACACTGGGTCTTTTTTGCACCAAATACTTGAGTTTGAGCAGGAAGCTAAAAGTGGAGAGGGGTAATTATCTCATTCTCCAACTGTCAACAGCAATGAGCCACTGTGTGCTTCTACCTGGCAGGAGAAAGGAAGGAAGCTGTTCTCTCATTTACAAAATATGATAGTAAGATATGTGATTATGTTAGGAACCCTTGTCGGGGCTTCTGGGTAGAAGGAAAAAAACCAGAGCCTGCTTTGCTTGCTGCCTGGTGCTTCTTCACTTGTATGAGCTGCTACCCCTTCTGCCTGGCTGATGCTCCAGGCAAACTTTTGGCTGTGGCTGTCCCATCTCCCCACCTCCTGTCTCCTACTCCCACAGACATCCTTGTCCTCATGGACCCTCTTTTACTGGGGAATCATTGCCTCCCCTTTAACTCCACATAAGCCATGGGGCATGTGGAAGAGAACTAAAATTCAGAGCAGTGTTTCATTCAACACATCACAATGTGGCTTCTTCCCGACTGCCCTTCACACCACAGCCTGAGGGGCCAGAAGAACCTAAATGGCAGTGTCCATTCCTTAGCTTTGATGAGAAGTGAGGCCTTTCAAGATGTGGGCACTGCCTGTGATTCTGACTTCATCCACATGCACCTGACACCAGCCATACCTAACAGATATTTTTGTTATGGGCTTCGTGATATCAGCCCCAAATTCATAAGCCAAAGTCCTAATACCCAGTACTTCACAATCTGACTGTATTTGGAGACAAGGCTTTAAGGAGATAATCAAGGTAGAATGAGGTCACATAGGTGGGCCCTAATTCAATCTGACTGGTGTCCTTAGAATAGATTAGGACATCGGGGATGTGTGCATACAGAGGAAAGACCAGTGAGGATGCAGAAATAAGGCAGCCATCAACAGGCCAAGGAGCAGAGCTCTGAAGAAACCAAACCTGCTGACACCTTGCTCTCAGACTTCTAGTTTCCAGAACCATAGGAGATAAATTTCTGTTCTTTAAGCCATTGCCTCTATGGTATTTTAATACGCCAGCCCAAGCAAATTAATGTCTCTCATTATTTCATGCCTACTGACCCCTCTGCTGGGTACATCCCTTGACAGTTGGCCTGGCAAATACTTCATCTCTAATGTTCAGTTCAGATGCCAGGTTTCCTCATCCAAGAGACCGTCACAGATAACCAGGGGCCCCACACAGTTCATCTATGATAACATGAGGGCTGTGACATCTCCACTTATCAGATGACCTGTCTCTTTATTGACAGTGAGTTCCATGGAACAAGAACCACTCCAACACATCCCTGAGGCCCTAGCACAATGCCCACTTAAAAAGAAAATTAATATTTGATGGGGGAATAAAAGAAAACAACAATGATAATAACAATAGGGACTCAGATTTACTGATTGCTATGTGCAAGACTCTATTCTTAGTATTAAAATAGTGCAAATAACCAACTTTATGCTCCTCAAAACTATATGAAATATATAATTTTGTTATCTTCCTTTTACTACTAAGGACCAAAGCATACCAAGAGAAGCAAACTTGTCCAAGGTTATACAGAGCCAGGGATTTAAAACCAGTCAGCTGGCTTCAGAGTCTACCTTCTTAAGAAAATATCTTTTGAGGAGAAAGGAAAGGAAGAAGATAGGAGTAGAACAAAAGAAGAGAAGAAATCACCAATTGTGTAAACTTGAACAAGATACTCAAAATTCTTTGAAACAGTCTCATCCGCCTATCTCAGGAAAGGCTCAAGCGAGATAAACAAGAGAGCATGACAATGGCAGAGCACTGCAGAACCACACAGGCTTTATTTCCAGTGGCTGGAAAGCAATCGAGTAACCACAGGCCTGTGAGATGAAGGTTGGATTTGTGGATGGTGACATTTTGCATAGTGGGTAATCTCGAGGAGATAAATTTCAAGAGAGAGAAGAATGGAGTAGACAAAGATAAGAGTTGGAGTGAAATGTCTCCCTGCCTCCCACTAGGGACTGGAAGTAGTGCCACCATGTTGGAGAAATCTAATGCACCAGTCTCCCTAGAACACATGTCCAACTCTGTGGAATGTACATTCCAGCTGCCTAACCAGGAGGGTCTCTGCCCTTGGTTCAGAAATCACAGATTGATGGCAGACTTGATAATCCTGCAAATCAATGTCATATTCAAATTTCAGTTTACTAGGCCAATTTATCGAACCTAATACTTAGAATTAAGGTCCAAATGGAGCTGAGGGATTTCCTGTTCTGTTTTATATTTTTTGTTTTGTTTTGTTTTGGTTTTTGGTTTTTTTTTGTTTCTTTTCTTTCTTTTTTTTTTTTTTTGGTACTGGGGATTCAACACAGGAGTGCCTAACCACTGAGCCACATCCTCAAACCGCCCCCCCCTTTTATGTATATATTTTTATTAGAGACAGGGTCTTACTACTGAGTTGCTAATTGCCTCACTAAATTGCTGAGGCTGGATTTGAACTCATTATCATCCTGCCTCAGCCTCTGGAGCCTTGGGATTACACATGTGTGCCACCATGCCCGGCCCTGTTCTGTTTCTAACCCGTGCTTCTCCAAGGATTTTTGGTTTGGTTTGGTTTTAAACACTGACTGCAATGGAACACCATTGTATATCTTTTTCCCTTCAATTCAGAGATGCATTGAGCATGAAACAATAAATTAATGAGGCCTGGTGGAGACAAGTCTGGTTGTTCTATACTTGCAAATACACCTCTTCCATAAAGGTTTTCAAATGACCTATTTTCCTAGGCTGGGAGCAGAAATGGTTAAAGAGCTTGGAGAAAATCAACTGTAAATAGAAAGGCTATGTTTAACATAATCCTCTGCAGAAGACTCTCTCTTCTCCAGTCCTGTAATCAACCCTATAGTGTCAGGCGCAGTTCTTGATTATCTCCCCGTGGCATTATGTCTCACCACATAGCTGATAATAAACTGATGGATTATCAAACAAGATTAAAGCTTTAGCAAATAAAATCATGTTTTGTGTTAAGAGAGAAAATGCTTACTATCTCTATCTGCCTGGCTAAATATTTACATATCACAAGCTTTCTAGGGTCCCTGTTCTTTTAAATCAGATTTTAAAAAAAACAACGCAGAGGTTAAGTTAACAAAAATGGAACATCCTGTGCTTTTGATACTCAACTAAATGCCCCTTTGGGAAAAAAACAGGTACTGCCTAAAACGTAGAACTAAATCAATTCAAGGTCTCAGGTGCCAGGGAGATCAATGGGTGCATGTGACAAAAGACAGTATTGAGTATGTTAGGAGAGGCCTACTTTTAAAAGGAACATAAATGAAAGATAACAGAAGCCCAAAACTTGCATGTAGCTGGAGTGTGTGCATGCAAGAAGGGGATTAAGGGACTTGTATCAAGTCTCATGCTGATCTGCTGCTTTCTACTTTTCAAGGCTTTCTCCTTCATCACCTGTACCCACCCACCCCTCTTTACAGCTGACACAGAGTAAGGCCTAGGGGTTACAGGACTTGCCAAAGGTCCCAGAAGACAGGCCTCGAACCTCGATCTTTCCATTCCTTGTGCAGACCCCTTCTGAGTCACCTGTCTGCTCTAACTCAGGGACGCGCCACTAAAGAAAAGGAGTAGCAGAGGAGTCTTGGAATTTTTATGCTTTTTTAAAGAATTTTCATGCACAGTATTTAAACTGGCAGGATCTGAAGTTAAATTAGTATTTGGTGTAAGAGTCATGGACAGAAAAGGATATAAGTGAAAATAAGAAATGAGCATGTAAAAATGCCTGATTCTGAAGAGAGAAAAATAAGTTTGGAAATTGTACACTGGTCAGTTTAAATTTGTCACTGTCCCACAGAAAAACAAAAGCACTAATGACTACCAATACAGCTAGCTAGTTGTGGAGCAAGTTATTTCAGATGACCAGACTTCTTCCTGTGAAGGACAGATCTGCTAAACATGGCAAAGCAAAGAAACATGGGATTCTCTGCATGCAAAATTCAAAGAAGTTCTTGGTCCCAGTGACTTTTTCATTTGCCAAACACAAAACAGCACTGGCCTGACCTTCATCACAAAGGAATCTCTGTTCAGTAGACTAGGAACATCCACCAAAGTCCCAGAGCTGGGTGCTCTATGCCTCTTGGGTATGCCACTGGTGCACATGATCTTTCTGGCAAATCAGCCACAGCAATGGTGAAATGAGAACATCCTACTACATCCTCTCATGTGCCTGGGGATAGAGGGCTTTATGCACAAATCGGGCATCCAATAAATATCGAGTGAAAAAAATAATTAGCATAACATAATAAAAATTTAACATTGAGGCAGGTGCGGTGGTGCACACCTGTAATCCCAGCAACTTGGGAGGCTGAGGCAGGAGGATCACAAGTTCAAAGCCAGCCTCAGCAACTTAGTGAGACCCTAAGCAACTCAGTGAGACCCTGTCTCTAAATAAAATACAAAATAGGGCTGGGGATATGGCTCAGTGGTGGAGTGCCCGTGGGTTCAATTCCCAGTACCAAAAAAAAAAAAAAATATTAACATTGTACTATTGCTCTTTCATAATGGCATACCATCTACAAAGTATATCAAGTATAAACTGGTGGAATCATATATTTCCTCTACAAAAATTAGACTATGAAAGGAGAAGCTTTCTAGAAATATAATGCAGTAACTAACACATTTCAAATTATCCACAAATTTTTATAAAGATTATCAATGATAAGTATCTTCTCTGTTCCCCCACAGTCCTTTTCCCAAACTCCAGAAGGATTATCTTTATAGTTCTGTGTGTAATAAATAGTTTAGTTTTTTAAAAGTATAACATAGATGTGGTTAAACTTCATACACGATTTTACCACTTTTTTTCTCTAATATGTGTCAAAGATCATCTCAGGTTAGTAGACAAAACAGTACCTCATTGCACTCAGCATTCAAGAGTATGGATGCTCTTTAAACTATTGTTATAGATCTGCTCCATCCCAGCCCTTTTTATTTTTTATTTCTGAGCTGATGAGGCTCCCCTCAAACTTGTGATCCTCCTGCCTCAGCCTCCCAAGTAGCTAGAATTACAAGCAGGTGCCACCACACCCAGGCTCCTCTAACTTTTTAATGTAGTCAAATACATTAATAAATTTATGAGTGTTCAATCATTATTGTATTCCTGGGACTAATGCTAACTGGTGATAATGAATTTGACTTGAAAATATTTGACAAGGTGTTCTATATGTATGTTTCTAAGGTAGATTGGCCTAAAGTGACCATTCTACACATATGTGTGGTTGTTGCTCAATTTTAGAATCCCATGGAATAATAACTGAGCTGGAATGGTTCCATGTATCTATTTATAGTAGGAATTAACTAGTTTTTAAAGTTGTAAGATATAAAGCCCATAAAATTGTACAGGACTTATATCTTCTGGGGTAGATTCTAAAAATAATTTTGTCAACTTCTGTGATTATTATTGTTCACTTTAAGTTTTCTACCACCTTTTGAAATAATATTGATAATTTACACTTTTCTAGGAAAAACATCCCTTTTCAAAAAATTTATGGATTTGTTATTTTAAAGTCAAAGACTGTACACTCTTCTCTTAATTTCCTCAAAACTGGTACCTAAGGCCTTTCTCTCTTATTTCAGAAGTGCATTTGCAAATATCCTTTCTTTTATTTTTTCCTGATCAGACTTAAGGAGGGTTTAGTCTACTTCATACACTACTTCAAAGAGGAACTTTGGGGTTCACACACAAAATCCATTGTTTGAGGGTATTTTTGATTTTTGTTTTTTGTTTTTTTTCCTGTATCTGTGTCCTTAGTTCAGTTTATTATCTCCTTTCTTGTACTTTTTTGAAGGTGTGTTTACTGCTTCTTTTCTTAATTATCTAGTCTTTTAACATCTTCTTATTTCAAATAAGTGGACGGAGGCTGTAAATTTTCCTCTAAGTGCCTAATCAGTCATATCCAATATGTATTAATTGGGAAAGCTTTTGTCTTTTAAACTTATAGATTGTTTATAGTTTCTGTCTTTATTTCCTCTTTAACCCAAGAGTTATTTAAAGAGATGTGTCTTCTTTTTTTCCAGATGAATGGATTAGGGTAGGAGGATTCAGTTTGTTATTATTTAATTGTAAAGTATTTTGTTCAGAAATATGGACTCTGATTTCTACTCTAGATTTTATGGAATTTTCCCTAGCAGACTAATATATGATCAAATTTTCTGAGTGGTCTAGAGATTAAATAAAATAAATTTTCTATTTTATAAATAAAATTTTTCTAAGTATATAAGTTTTATACCAACCTTATCACATGTATTTAAAAATTTTGTTGCCTGGATTTATGAATTTTTTTAAAAACTGGCATTAAATTTTCATATAATGATTATGGTTATTCCTGCCTCTATTTCCATCATTGTGGATTTTTTTTGTTGTTTGTTTTCGGATTTTTGTTGTTTTGGTTTGCTTTATATTTTACAACTTTGTCCTGCACACAATTTCATGACTACTGAACATTTTTGTCAAATTTTTTGTATTACTTCTCTCTGGGGTGTCATGTATCTTAACAGCATAAATTTGGACTTTCTTCTTTACCAAGTCTAAAATTTGTTATTATTTCATTTATTTTTATTTTTTGGAAACTAGAGATTGAACCCAGGGGCGCGTAATCACTGAGCCACATCCCCAGACCTTTTCATTTTTTCTTTTGAGACAGGGCCTCACTAAGCTGCTGACCTTGAACTTGTGATCCTCCTACCTCAGTCTTCCGAGTCAGTGGGATTACAAGTGTGCACTACTGCACCAGCTAAAATTTTTTTTAAATGGAAATTTCAAAACATCCACATTAAGTGCAACTACTTAAACATTCAACTTATTTCTCCCCATTTATCTTTATGTTTTCTATTTATCATTGCTTTGCATTCAATCTCTTTTTGTTCTCTTTTCTTTATTCAATCAATCTAGTTCCATTTTTTTTCCTTCTTTTTCAGGCATTCAAAAGATACCCTTTCCTATTCTGCCTAGAGATTACCTTTACATTTTAATGCTCACACTTAAATGTATACATATCTTACAATGTCTAGAAATTATCAACATGTCTAGCAACCTCCTAGTTTTTTTTTGTTTTTCTTTTATGTTTTTGCACAGTGCTGGGGATGGAACCCAGGGCCTTGTGCTTGTGAGGCAAGCACTCTACCAACTGAGCTACATCCCCAGGTGAAAGTTTTTAAGACTTAGTTCTAGATCCATCTCTTTTTTAATTTTCCAATTCCTACAATGGTTTCTATCTATATTATGTGCCAATAGTTCCTTAGACTATAATTTGCATAGTTTTTGTCTTGCATCTTTTTTTTTTTTTTTTTTTTTTTTTTTTTTTTTTTTTACTCCAGGGCTTTTTGCTTGGGGGGCTACTTCTTTCCCAACGGGGTATTTCGCCCCGCCCCGACGTTTTTTTTTTTTCTTATTTTT
>JAJEJO010004386.1:148546-168172 GCA_020662805.1 Glaucomys volans
TTTTTTTTTTTTTTGCTGTGCTGGGGATTGAACCCAGGGCCTTGTGCTTGTGAGGCAAGCACTCTACCAACTGAGCTATATCCCCAGCCCCTTGCATCTTTTTTTATTTTTATTTTTTTGGAAGATTAAACCCAGGGGATGCTTGACAACTGAGTTACGTCCACAGCCCTTTTTATATTTTATTTTCAGACAGGGTCTTGCTAAATTGCTGAGACTGACCTCAAACTTGCAACCCTTCCACCTCAGCCTCCCCAGCAGCTGGGATTATGGGCATGTGCCACCATGCCCAGTTTGCCCCCACATCTTAATCATTACTGTTTTCATTTTATTTCTTGTGTTGTTACTCAGCAATATGTTTTGAAGATTACTTTCAAAGGCCTGTGGTCAGATCCAAATATATCTTTATTTTATCTTCTCACTAGAACATAAGTTTGGTTGAGTATAGAATTTGAAGTGCAAAATTATTTGCTTTCAGAAATAGATAATCTTTAGTATTCTGGCTTTCTGCATTACTCACTGGTTTCAAAAAAGTTAAAGAAAATTTGCAAATTCTTCTGCTTGGAAAAAATTACTGAAGTTGATGTTTAATACATATAGGAATAGCCTTTTTTTTCCTTCCAGTTTTCCATAGAGCAAGGAAGCAAAAAAACTGAAACTGAAAATGGGATTCATTCTTATAAACTCTTATGTAAAGTGAATTCTAAGTACCATCTGCTAAAGTGAAGAGATTAACAACAGAAAAGAAACAGCAAGAGCGTTTCATGCCCCCTGCTCACATTCTAAAAGCCTTGAAACTATGTTCACTCTGGAAGGACTCTGATTCAGGTGAATTAAATTTTTTTTCTACAGTAGTACTGTTGAAAATAATCAGCTGTTGCTAATAGACAATGCTACTAACAAAGGAACCAGATCACACTAATGCATTTGTATTTCTTTAAATTTTGCTCTAACGTACCCTGTTGTTTATATAATAATTTTCCAGTAGAAGTTGTCCTATTTTATCATTTTAATAAACAGCATTTTTTTCGAAAGAAATATCTACTCATACAGGATTTGAACACAACCTATGTTTCGTTACGTCAGTCAATGGAACACTTGACTACCCCAAAATACATCATTCTCTGAATATATTTCACAGGCTGCTGTGAAGAAGGAAATAAAATCTCTGAAAGAGAACATTTTTCCCCTCTCTCTTCTCACCACCATGTCCTTCCCCTCAAATTTCCTGGTAATTGGAAAGGGAGAGAACTAACTTCACAGGCTCTTATTCAAACCAAGGAAAACAATTTATTGTTCTTACTTCAAATCTTTCTGCTGAAAGCTGGTGTCTTCTAGATCACCTACACCATTTCCCACCAGCACAGCCTCCTGAAGGACCAACGGTTTGAACAGTGTTCAAATAGAATGCACACAGCATCATAGCAGTCGAAAGTTCATAAATCAAGGAACGTTAACTTAAGTAGTTACCTTTCTCTATGGTAGAGGCAATAGGAGGGACAATACAGCGGAGGGGACTTCATAGCCATTTTCTGTACACTCATGTACTATTTAAGACTTTTACAATGAGAGTATAATGATACATTAATTGTGTAATAATAAAATAATTTTAACAGTGAAAGGACATTAGAGATGACTAGTTCAAATCCCTTAGTTATGATGCTATATATTGAAAGTTTAGCTGGGGCTATAGCTCAGCATGGAGAATCCTTAGAAAACATGGAATGGAATGACTATTTGACCCAGCTATCCCACTCCTTGGCCTATACCCAAAGGACTACAGTAACACAGCCACATCAATGTTTATAGCAGCTCAATTCACAATAGCTAGACTGTGGAACCAACTTTAGATGCCCTTCAATAGAAGAATGGATAAAGAAATTGTAGTACATATACGCAATGGAATATTATTCAGCCATAAAGAAGAATAAAATCATGGCATTTGCAGGTAAATGGATGGAGTTGGAGAATATCATGCTAAGTGAGATAAGACAATCCCAAAAAAACAAAGGCTGAATGATCTCTCTGATAAGTGGATGATGATACATAACAGGGGCAGAGGGAGGTAAGGGAAGAATGGAAGAAGGATGGATTATGTAGATGGAAATGAGGGGTGGGAAGGGAGCAGGGCAAGGAAAACTAACAGAAGAGACAAACATCATTACCCTATGTATATGTATGATTATGCAAATGGTATGACTCTACTTGGTGTACAACCAGAGAAACAAATGTTGTACTCCATTTGTGTACAATGAATCAAAATCACAAAAAGAGAAAGTTTAGCCCCTATCCCCATGCCCCAATTCCTCAATGCAATAGTATTAGGAAAGGGGACTTCTGGGAGGTGATCTGGTCATGAGAGGGAGCCCTGATATGTGGGATATTGCCATTTTAAAAGAGATCCCAGAGAACTCTCTAAACTCTTCTGCCATGTGAGGACACAGGAGGATACCAACTACAAACCTGGGCCCTCATCAGACACCCAACTACCAATGTTTTGATGTATGACTTCCCAGCCTCCAATGAATTCCTAGCTCCAAAGCTGTTCAGAAATAAATTTATATTGTTTATAAGCCACCCAGTTTGTAGTAATTTCTTATAGCAGTCCATACTGACATGTATAAATGATGAAAGTGAGATTAGAAAATCTAACTGATTTCTATACCCCAGGTCAAGATTTACCCAGTTTTCAACTTCTGACCTCCATCTGAAGAGGCATAGGAGACAAGCATGGAATTACTCTGAAAATAGCCATCCCCCCTTGAAAAAGCAAGAGATACCAGGGTCTGAGAAATGAGTCAGTCTAGAAGCCTCATAAGAAACACTTCGGTTCAAACACTGTAGGAAGTGAGAAAATATGCCAAGACCAGAGGGGAGAGTCAAGGATTTAAGTCACAGAGTCAATCGAAAGATTTAGGATCTAAGATAAAGGAACAGTTAAGATATCAGTATCAAACTGGACCACCTGGGTGCCTATAATAACTACTAAAAATTATGTCTTTGCTTTTTTAGGTTTTTTTAGTAGATTAGTTTGTTATAAATAGCTATGGAGATGGGGTGGCAACCAATGGCAGAAAGCTTCCTAGAATATAAATACTATAGGTTCAATTCTAGTTTAAAAATCTTTGCGCACTGCATCATGTGTCAAATACCAGCAATAAGAATTTCTTATGCCTCAGTGATACAAAAGCAGATATAAGAGGTTATAGATCCATGGGTAAAAATAGCTAAAATCTTCCAAGTGGAGCTAAAAGCAAGCCCTATGAGCTATATTCCTCTAACCTAGCGATATCATTTCCATGAGATTGAGACTGAATCATGGGAAATTTGGAAGACGTTATTTGGGAGAATACACAAAAGAGATAAATAATCTCAGGACCTGAACACAAATGATTTGGGCAAGTCAAAATAACATCTAGTCTTCTATCCATACTCACCACAGACAGAAAAACACAATGGTGCCCGCCAGGAAAATGATATCATAAAATTTTAAATATGAAAGTAAACTGAAGTTCACGTTAAGTTTCTCATTTGCAAAAGTCTAAACAAACTTCTTGATAATTAATCTCCAAAATGTGTGACTTTGCTGCAGACATGTGCACATAAATTATAATAAAGAACCTTGGTATGCAACTTGATTCAAAGTACTTTTTAGTAAAGTACGTAATGATGCATGCTGAGGAGATGCAGGCATATTTAATTGGATATAATTAAAATAATGATGTGTGTTTAAAATAATGATATATTAAAAAATGTTAAATGTAAGTGGCTGAAGAACCTGTAATAAAAAGTCAAAGCAGTAACTAGTTTTTGATTACCTGATTATTCACAGAGCTAATACCCTTCATTTAACAAGTAATGCCGGTAATGCTTATAATAATGTCACAGTGGAGGAGTTCAAGGAGCCCTAGTGACAACATGGGCCTCTGCTTCCTCCCCTTGGGACTAGTTTCACCTTCCAGCTCTCTTCTCTTCATGCCAACTCTTTTCATTAAAATAATAATAATAACAATTTCTCAAAGATAGCTGAAATATTGACAATTGTGGTAATGATAGAGGAATTTGGGAATACAGAAAAAAGAGGACGTTGAGTCTCTAAGGAGGAAGTGCCCATGAACCACTGAAATGCAGAAAACACCCATGAAATGCAGAAATACTGAAAGCACCCACAAAGAGTTACAACTCCTGAGCGACCCGGCCTGCACTCTTGTCCTGCGTCCTTGTTTGCAAAAAAAGTTACATAAGGGCAATGAGTAAGTGCAGGGAAAACTTACAAAATTGTGTAACTCCGCCCCTACTCTACCTCTAGTCCAGACCCTAGAAACCATCCCTCTATAAATATTAATGCCCCACACCAACAGGCTGTCATTCTCCCCTCTGGAAATGGCCCACAGTCCCCTTTAAATATGTCTCTGCTTTCCTAAACAAACCTCCGTCTATGGCTCTGACTAACATGTGCTAAGTCTTTTCAAACGACACTGGTCCTAAGTCCAGTCCCCCCTTTTCTTAGACTCTTCTTCTAAGCCCTCTCTTCTGCCATGACAGTTACATGAGGTTCAGTGTTTTTGTTCTGTGAACGTTTGAAATTTTCTCTTATTAACAGAAGTATTTCTGAGCATAGGTTTATACCGTGTGATGACTTTGCTTCTTCCCCTTGCGAAGTACAGAACTTACTAACGTGGGCATGCATGCACTGGCATTACTTGATGCCCTGGAAATTCCCTTAAAATAAATGGACAAGTAGCAGATACAGGTGTGCTTCTAACTTTCAGCCCGGGTTAGGTAATGCCCCCTCTAAAGACTGCTTTTTGCCTCGGATACCTCTCACCATCTGGAGTTAGTTTTTGGTCCCTTCCTTGTCTCTCACCATTCCCCTGCTTCAAGTTCAATCAATGACTCCTATCTGCCTCATTATTTTCCAGAGTCTGGTCCTCATCCATACACCAGGATTTCTCAGATGAGCAGCCAATGAGCCAGTGCCCTACCGCCCAGACATCTCATTACCTTCTGTCCTCTGCTGCCCAGCTGTGACTGCTAACGGAGCTCAGTTCAGCTCCCTGCAGGGTTGTACAGGCAATTACTGTCCTTGAACCCCAAGCTCTATAATTCATGATCAGATCTTGGAAGAGGCAAATGGCTTGCTTGATTTTTTTTTTTTAATTCCTGCGTATATGACTAAGCTTTGCACCCGAAATGGGAAACTAGGCTATGGTACATCTGCAACATTTCTTATGGGAACAAAATTATTGTACATCTTTCTATATTTCCTCCTTACTTTTTATGTTTAATAATTGATACATTATAATCATGATTTTATGAATTTGAAATAGCTCTTCTGAACTTTCAAAGGTTTATTCCCCAAAATTTGTCAATTTCCATACCACATTTACTGCAAATGTGTCTGAAAGTACATTTCTAATTTAAACAAGGATAAAATTTCATTTATTGTATGAATGTGTTGTTGTCTTACCCAAACTCTATTAAAGCATTCCAAAATTGAAACAGAAAAAAATTAGTCAATTTCATCAGGCACAGTTGTTGTGCATTCCTGTAATCCCAGCTACTGGGGAGGCTGAGGCAGGAAGATCACAAGTTTGAGGCCAGCCTTGGCAACTTAGTGAGACCCTGTCTCCAAATAAAAAATAAAAAGACCTGGGGGTGTAGCTCAGTGGTAGAGCATCCCTGGGTTCAATCCTCACTACTGCTAAATAAATTTTAAAAATTAATAAAATAAAATTGTCAATTCCTCCAGAAGTTAAAAATAGCAGTTTTATATCTTCATCTTAAAAGTGATCATGATGTAATGTATCTTCTTTGCACAAAATCCTAGGACAGTGAGAAAATAATATACATTGGAAATAAATGTCAAGAAATGTTGGGGCATTATTGTGCCTTATGGTAAGTTAATTGCCACTTACATTGACTCTGTAACACCAAGTTTTGATTATTCAATGGCAATGATCCAGTTTTTAAATTTGACCTATCTTTTCTTATTCCTGTTTTTGTTTGGTTCATCTTTTCACTGCTTGATTGCTGAAAATCCCTTCAGTAATAAAGTAATAAAGAAATACAGCCAGAAAACAAAATGCAGGTTAACCAATTGTACCCATTTTAGTATCTCTCCAATAATTGTTTGGAGGAAAATTTGAACAAAGTACACTCTCTGGAGTTCAAAAACTGTGTAATTACTCTTCTCCTAATACTAGAAGTAATATGGGAGTTGTTTTTATGTCCCAACATTAGCAAGATAGTCACAGAATCCAATTCTCAACAACTGTGTTTTAAAAGATTTTCTAGCTAACATATAAACAATATGACTATCCAGGATCCTAGCTGGTTGTCTGAAAAATCTTGGTCTAAATCCCATGAGGGTGTTTGCATTTGAAGTCTATGCATTACCACTATCCAAAAGGATAGTTGAAGAATCAACTAATTTTTAAGAACTTAAATAATTTTTGAAATAAGTAAGTTGTCCTCTCTCAGCAAGTTTTAACATTGCCAAGTTAGTTCTCTCAATGTTTCTCCTCATTCCTTCTCATTTCCATCTCAACCACCCACTATCTCTGACCCAGATCTCCACCACCAGATTTGTACATGGCAGAGAACAGGGAAACACATGGAGAACAAGGAAGGGTGAGGAGGAATGAAAAGAGCCAACAGAAACTTTTACTGGGGCCAGAATTTGGAGATTATGCTGCAAGCTAAACATAAAGCAGCCAAATTGTTTATTTTGCAGTTAGTGGAATTTTCTTCTTCAATGTCAAAAGGCAGGAGCCAAACTTTAAAGAGTCACAGTTTTCCCAAGACTTAAAGTAAAGATAACCTTGATCATGTACACAGTCTTGGAATGCTTGTGGGTTAGAAATGATGTCTTTTCCCTGGATGGATTTACAGGCCAAAATGCAATCAGGCTTCAAAGTCCCAGGCTCCAGCTACGACAGTGAATGAGGTAAATACAGATTTCCAAATCACATCGTTCACCTGGCAATGCATGCTCTCTATGGTCCAACCTCCTCCCCAGATTCAAATGATGATCCATGTTCTTATTTATTTATTTTTCTCGGTACCAGGGATTGAACCCAAGGGTGCTTAACCACTGCACCACATTCCCAGCCCTTTTTATTTTTTATTTTGAGACAGGGTCTCACTAGGTTACTTATAGTCTTGCTAACTTGCTAAGACTGGCTTTCAGCTTAAGAACCCCCTGCCCCAGCCTGTCCAGTAGCTGGGATTACAGGCACACAACACCACACCCAGATGATTCCATGTTCTTTGAGATGCTGTCACCTAATGAACTTATTTTCTGAATCTGTGAAGGACAAAGAAAAGATATGCAGGAGTCAAAATATGTAAAGTGTTAAATGCCAACCAAGAAAAATCAGTTTCCCGTTAAAGGGAACTATAAAAGTTGCCCTTTTTTTTTTTTTTTTTTTGGTGGGGGATATGCTGGGGATGAAACCCTGGGCCTTAAGCATGTTAGATAAGAGCTCTACCACTGAGTTGCACCCCCAGACCAACAATAATAGGTTTTTAAGTAGAATATAAATGAGGTTAGATTTATTTTAGAGAGATAGTCCTCAAGATGCTAATTTTTATACCTGCAATCCCAGCAACTTGGGAGGCTGAGACAGAAGTATTACAAGTCCATGGCCAGATAAGTAACTTACCGAGACACTAAGCAACTTAGTGAGACCTGGTCTCAAATAAAAAATTAAAAGAAAGAAACAACATACTGGGGATGTAATTCAGTGGCAAAGCACCCTTGGGTTCAATCCCCAGTACAAAAAAAAAAAAATTAAAACTCCCTCAATAAATCTAGAAGTGTTCTTTTTGTACATCTATACGTGTAAAGATCAAATTTTTACAGATCTAAGCTCTTTGAATGACTACATATGTGATCTGCATGAGTTAAACAGCTATAAGTGGAGAAAACATCCTTGAGCCCCATTTCTAAAGAGCGACCCCTACCCACATATATTATTACTCTATCACATCATCTAATCATATTTCCTTTACAGAATTTTCCTCTACTCAAAATTATTTTTTACATGCTCATTGGCATTTTTTTAAGAATGTAAGCTTCTTAAGACAGACCATGGCAGCCCAGCACATAAAATAGAACCCAACACAAAGCAGGCCTTAATATATTTATATAATGCAGGATTGAGGCATTTATAGTAAGAAGCACTAGGTTTGCAATCAGAAGATCCAAATTTTATATAATCTTAGCTCAGTCAACCTCAATCTCCATTTCTCCAAATATGGCCAGAAATGTGTATCATGAGATTTCAATTATTCATTCATTCTTTATTTCATTTAGTCATCAACAAATGTTTCCCACGTACCTTCTGTGTTCTAGGTACTAAGTTAGCTGCTAAGGATACAGCTATAAATAAGAAGTTTAATCTAGTATCTGAGACAGTCAAGCTTAGAGGCAGTTACAAATAATACTACTTCTATCAAAAGGACTAAGCAAAACAAACAAGCAAACAAAAAGGAGAGGGCTGGGGTTGTAGCTCAGTGGTAGAGTAATTGCCTAGCAAGTGCAAGACCCTGGGTTGGATCCCCAGCATGAAGAAGGAAGAAGAAGAAAGGAGGAGGAGGAGGAGGAGAGGATCAAGCACAGAGTAATATAAGATCAGCAGGAGAAGTGTCAAATCCTTCCTTATAGAATCAGGAAAGGTTGAATAGCAGTAGACATCAGCATGGCAAAATAAGACTGGGCAGACAAGGGGAAAATGGTCCAGACAGAGCGAACAATATGTGCAAAAGCCCAAAGGCAAACAAAGGTAGGGCAGAATAAGGAACTCCTTATTATAAGTCAAGGCTGAGACTAGAAAGAGGGAGTAATGGCAAAATTCAAGGCCAGAGCTCCAAAGAGAATCCAGGTGATGATGGGCCCAGGCACCATCATGGACATTTTGGAGAACTTCAGCAATATCAAAGCAAAGAAGCCATGGTGAAGTGGGAGGTCTATGAGGGCAGGTCAGAGTTGAGTCTAGAAACAGAAAGAAGCCAGGGCTTTGGGCACCATGCTAAGGGGTTACACTCCGTAATCAGGGTGATGAGCAGCTACCAATGGATTTTAAGATAGACAACGACCAGTCCCACACAGTCAAAACAATGAAGGGAGAAAAAATAAGAGAGAACAAAAGAGTTGTTCATTAAACCAAGAGAAAAATAGGTGTGGCTTGAATTAAGAGTGTTGCTGGTGATGGATCTGAGGGACAAGTTCAAGAGATACTTTGGAGCCAGGCGTGGTGATACACTCCCAGCACTTGGGAAGTTGAGGCAGGAGGATCATGAGTTCAAAGCCAGCCTCAGCAACTTAGCAAGGTCCTAAGCAACTCAGTGAGATCCTGTATCTAAATAAAATACAAAATGTGGCTCAGTGGTGGAGTGCCCCTTGGTTCAAACCCCAGTACCAAAAAAAAAAAAATGCTAAGCATAGAGACTTTGGAGAGAGATTTGTTATGACAAGGTGACTCATAGGGAAAAGAGGAGAGGGAGGTCCCAGAGTCAGACCTGACCACTTGGAATGCTGTTGGTGTCATGCATGAACCCAGGAAACCCAGGAAGGGGAGCAGATTAGAGAGAAAGTATCATTTTACATTTTACATTGTGTGACACATCATTGTGTGATACTCAATGTAAAAAAGGTTCCTGAAAGTCAACATTGCTGGCTGTCAACCCATGTCGCAGGGGTTATCTGCATGCTAGGGGATTCCACTGACAAATCTTTAACAGCAGCAGTCATTTCTCAACTCAGTGGAAAGATGATAATTAGTGGATAGGATTTCATTAATATTAAACTCTTTTATAAATTTTTCTTAAGTTTTGAATTCTGTTTCTGCTTTTTATAACTACCTGACTCAAGATAAAATTCTAAGCTTAGTGATTGTTTGAGATTGAGGTCTGCAGGAAGAAGACTAAGAGTTGAATGTGCCAAATATTTATTAAAGAGTGTCCTTAGGATCAACACTTGTGGAAGGACAGTGGAAGCAGGACCAAGTAAGGCAGACACCAAGGTAATTTGGGCCCAGGGACCGCCTTGCATAATCCCTCAAGGAGTTCTGGAACTGAAACATCTTGTCAGCATTAACCCAGACCGGATGGAAATGACCAGGCCTTTGTGCCTTCTCAGAAAGCCACTGGCTGGCATCCTCGGGCAAGGCGGTTTTCCACCATTGACACAGCCCCAGATAACCAAAGGCGGCTTGCTAACTGCATTCCCAACAGCTGGGCTAATAAAATTCTTCAGTGAAGGGGAATCTGAGCAGTGCACTTCTGTGCCACAAAGTAATTCTAAGTCTTCTGTTACTTCAGTATATCAAGATCCTCGGAGGATACTCTGATGGCCAGAAGACACACCACCCTGAGCAAGTTCAAAAATTCTTCCATTTCTGCAAACTTTTACCAAGCACATTGTGTCAGGTACACAATGTGTGCTGGCACTGTGTCAATGATAAATCACATACATGGCCTTCATGGAAATTTTAGTGTCATGAGGGAACCAGTTCTATCTATCTATCAATCTATCTATCTATCTATCTATCTATCTATCTATCTATCCATCCATCTATATATCTATCTATCAGTCATCTGTCCATCCATCCATCCATCCATCCTGGGGATTGAACCCAGAGATGCTCCACCACTGAGCTATATCAGCAGCTCTTAAATTTAATTTTGAAACAGGTCTCACTAAATTGCCCAGGCTGGCCTCAAATTTAAGATCCTCTTGCCTCAGCCTCCCTAGTCACTGGAATTTTAGGCATACACCACTACACCCTGTAGGAAACAGATACTTTTTAAAGAAAATAATTGTGTAATTAAACAAAGGACTTCCCCATGGAGATAAGTGCTCTAAAGAAAGTAAATAAAAGGTGTCTCATTATACAGAGAGCCCCAGGAAAGCTGCTACATTCCTTGGTTTAAGGCTCCTTCATCTTCAAAGCCAGTGGTGGCATCTTCTCTCCTCTCTGACCTTTGCCCCTGTCCTTATGTCTTCTCTGACTCTGAGCCCCCTGTCTCCTCTATATAAATGCTGTGAAATGGGATCAGACACACCAAGTCACTAGGATGACTGTGCCCAGCTGTCTTCAGTGCTTACCTCTCCTACATACATGCTATACCGCCACACTCCCCACCCTTCATGCCACCACCAGTGCAGGCCGTTGATAATCACAATTCATTACCTCATTCTATAAGCCAAACACCTGCAATTACTACCTCCATGTCCAATTCCTATGCCAGTTGGACATCCTGAGCCAGGTATTGAACCTTATTTATCTCTGCAACCCAGTGCTTCACAGGCTCTGGACCACAGCAGGTGCTCAATAATGCCTAATGAATGAGTTAATGAATGGATGAGTCTAGTTATAACCTTATATAGTTATATGATTCTACAAGGGTAGGAGCCCTATTAAATTCTCATCAAAGGAACATATTCTGATTATTTGTAAAGCAGTTGAGGTGCTATAACAATTTATAACAATAGCTGAGTACATCCCTGGGGAACAGACCTGCACCCCCACAGCCTCCTTAGGCCTCCTAAGCCAGAGCCGCACGTAGTCATAGACATGCAGTTGTGAAGAGGGCATCTGGGTAAAGTGGCAAAGAGGCAGAAAGAAAGAAGCACATATAGCACATATTTCTTTGCAACTTTTACAAAGGATAATCAAGTGGCCCTGTGATATGGCTCCCATTTTTAGTTAAGATATATTTTCTCTCTTTCAACATAATCTCATTTACTCTCTACCACCAAAAACATTTTTAAAAAGGAAAAGCAAGATACTGAGAAGGGCCCTTCTCTATGCTCCCCATTCGAGTGCCTGCCAAACCAATTAATACCTCCTGAATGTTATCTCCCCACTATGTTAATGTTATGTTAATAAATGCAATTAAGATAACATTCAGGAGGTGTTAATTGGTTTGGCAGATGTACATGAATAAGAAGCGCAGATATTTTGCTTTCCCTATTTATGGAGGCAGGAAGTGACACAAAGTTGGACAAAAGGAAACTTAATTTGCTTCCAGTCTCTTTTGATACCACTTAGGCCTTTTCTGTTAAGTAATATATGGGATTTTTAAAAATGCTAATTTAGATGGTATTACAAAGATGAAGTGATTGTTAAATGTTGCAAAAACACTGAAATTGTCTCTTGCCATAAGAATTAACTACATGATGCTTACTCTCTTTAAAATGCTATATATGCCACATACATGCCATATACACACACATTTTCTTAAATGTCTAGAGCACATATGCAAATTAGATCTTATGCTAATCTATGAAGCAGATTGTTCCAGAGGACTAACTCCCAGACTATTCTTGATATAATTAGTTTTTTAATGTATCCAGTGATTTAAGAGTTAATGGTTCTTTCATTCTAACTTCCCACAAGATGGTGGCTTTTACTTTTTGTGTTAGAAATTATAATACACACACATACAAAAAGAGAAATTATAACACATACAAAACATTGCACCTTACTTTGCAAAACAGAAGAGCTCTGAAAAGAAGCCTAGGTTTATATGAACTAGGAGTAAAGAGATTCATACTGTCTTGCCGTGGAGGGCACTGTGTTCATTTCTGGAACCTGGCATTTGCCAGCACGTCAAGCTTAGTTTTCTCAGGACTTTAATAGGCTTCATCTCAAATAGGTGTCTCATTGAGGTCTGAAGTGTGAGAGGAGGACATTGGTGCACATACCCCCTGAGGTTCCTTCCCATGAGGAGAACTAACCTGAAACATTACATGAGATGTCGATCAACCTGAACTTTGAACAAATTTGAAGCACATTAGGTTAATTCTAAGAAACCATCTGCTGTGGTTTAGATATAGACTGTGTCCCCCAATATTTCACGTATTGAGATTTAATCTCCATTGTAAGGTATTTAGGGGGTGAAATCCAACTTTGGATTTTGAGGTGTGGACCTTGGGACATGATTAGGATTAAATAAGATCATCAGAGTGCATCCCCCACGATCAAATACTGGTGGCTTTATAAGAAGAGGGAGAGAGACCAGAAAGCACATGTATGCCTGCTGGCTCCTATCATAAGATGCCATGTGCTACCTCAACACTGTGCCATCAAGAAAGCTATTACCAGATACAAACTCTTGAATCTCTGTAAGTTAAACCTCTTTTGTTTTTAAAGTTTTCCAGCTTCAGACAGTTTGTTATAGTAATGAAAAACAGACTAATATGCCATCTGTGCAATGCACCCACATTTTAATAAGGGGATCAAAAGAAGAAAAAGATGTAAAGAAAGAGGAGAAAGACCACATTATATTTTATGTTATTGAAAGATTGAAATCTAATTTCACAAATGCTAAAATGTGGGCTGGGTTTGTGGCTCAGTGGTAGAGTACCTGCCTAGCATGTGTGAGGCACTGGATTCAATTCTCAGCATTGCAAATAAATTAATTAATTAAATTAAATTAAATATAGGTCCACCAACAACTAAAAAAAATTATTGTAAAAAAGTTATTTTAAAAAAATGCTAAAATGTGCACCTCTTAAGAATATTATGTATTATAAAGAAAAAAAGATAACAGAGTAAGAAGTCAGTACACAATCACCTGATTTGCTTCAAGTAATGGCTTTGATTCAGTGTCTACTGCATAATTACAGGGGATTTCCCAGTCCTTGAGAAATACATGCATGTTTCTTGCTAAACATCCATCTGTGCTCTCAATTGTCCCTTCATCACTTTTCTCAATAAAATTTCTTTGTATCTTACATGTAGAGGAATGAGATTGTTCCTAGCTTTCAACTTGCAAATGTTGGTAATTCCTCAAGTGATAAAGGATTATTGTTAGCCAGGCATGGTGACACACACCTTTAATCCCAGCAACTCAGGAGGCTGAGACAGGAGGATCCCAAGTTCTAGGCCAGCCTGGGCAACTTAGTAAGGCCCTAAGCAACTGGGTAAGACCCCATCTCAAAACAACAAAACAAAACGGACTGGGGATGTAGGCCAGTGGTGAAGTGCCCCTGAGTTCAATCACCAATACCAAAGCGGAGTGGGGGGGCCAGTATTGTCATTCTCCATGAACAATAAACTGTTGAAAGATGATCACTATTGAACGCCCTTCTAATACGTGTGTATGTGTGTTTAACTGTGTTTGCAATATTTTCCAGTAAGAATCATCCTCAAATTCTTTAAATTTTATGATCCTGACTCCCTTCTAGTTTAGGGAAATAGAGAAACCCTCCCAAGCATACTGACAATGGCTCAGACTTTGAAGGCAGTTCCTTCCTGACTTATGGTTTGGGTTGCCTCTAGGGTAGCAGTGATGCCTTGACACAAATTCCCCTGAGAACCTGTTCCTCAGCTCCTTTGGGGAAGTGTGCTCACTCTGGGATCTCTTTCCACAGGGCCCTAAAAGCTCAGGAGGATACCTGAAAGCAGCATCATGCAATAAGATCTTATGCTCAAAGCAGGGTACTCCCATCCAGAGGTACACAAACGTTTGCAGTTTGTTTTTAATAGATCACACTCTATATTTTTCCTGAAAACACTGAAAGTATACATTGTGGCTGAGATAGAAAAAAAGTATCAAAGTGTGATGGACTGAAAAGCATCCCTCCAAAGTTTATGTGATGAAGGCCTACACCATAGTGCTGAGGACATGACTTGCTTGGAGGTAGGGCCTTTAAAGACATTATTAAGAGGCCCTAAGGCTGGGCCCTAATCCAACCTCACTGGTGCCCTTACAAGAGATGACATAAGGGATAGGTATGCACAGAGAAAAGGACAATGAGGACAGAGTGAGAAGCTGGCCATCTGCAAGTCAAGGAGAAAGGCCTCAGGAAAAAACAAACCTGCTGACACACCTTGAGTTTGAACATCCAGCCTCCTGAACTATAAGAAAATAAATTTTTGTTGTTTAAACCATCCAGTTTGGGGTATATTGATATAATAGCCTTAGTAAAAAAGTGATTACTAAGCACTGAATGATTGCTCCTGGTTGGTTAGGGCTTAGAAAATGATACCCCCAATTCTGGCACTTTGGCATGCTGAGAAACAGCCACAAGGTCTCTCTGACCTTCCCCTGACCCTCTGTCTCTCCATCCTCTTTCTCTCCCACAGAACAGGAAGGGGCTTTCTCTGAAGTTTCCCTGTGTATCTAAAGGCTGGATCCTCCAAATGATTAACTTAGAGGAGGAAAGGCTAGAGTTGACACTGCACCCATAACCCAGGCGAGCTTCGAGTCCCAGGCTATTTCTATTCTTCCAACCCATTCATCTACCTTTAAAATCATTCGTTCTCCCTTTTTAAGTGTCTCCATGCTCCACTTCTCCCCTATGAAGAGGGACAAAGGCTTCAGCCATCTGGCCCTTCCTTGAGTCTCAATTTGTCACTCTGTGTGCTTGCATGTTGATAATTCTGGGCCTTTTCTTCTATTAATCTGTCCATTGTCAGCTTGTTTCAGAAGACTCAATAATCAACCCTCACAGGTTTGAGGGGTGTGCCCTGAGCCCTTAGAGCTGCCTATAGCACTGTGTTAAAAAGAATCCTGGCAAAGGCAAACATGGCTTGGGAAGTAGACTGGCAGAACCCATGGCAGGTATTGGCTACCCTTCTTCCATCAGGTCAAATGAAAAGATTTAACTACCTGTATAGTCACCTGCACATAAGAACCAACCCAAAAGTTCTTCAGTAGGAGAAACCTGGTCCTAAGGGTATGCTTATATTTTTCCTCTGGTTAAAAATAGAAGGAATGCCAGGTATGGTGGTGCACATCTGTAATCCCAGGAACTTGGGAGACTGAGGGAGGAGGATCACAAGTTTGAGGCCAGCCTGGGTAACTTAACCTGACCCTGTCCCAGAATAAAAAATAAAGGGGCTGAAGATGTAGCTCAGTGGTAGAGCATTTGCCTACCATATATCAGGCCCTGGATTCAATCCCTAGTAATACACACACACACACACACACACACACACACACACACATGCATGCAATGTAGTCTTTGTCAGGCTCCTTAGCTTTCAGAAAAGAATGTCAGTCTTCCTCCCAACGTTGCTAATTAGTAACTATTACACTGCAGATGAACAGAATCAACAACACAGAACAGCTGCTTTCTGGTCAGGAAGACAAACTTGAAACTGATATTCAGTATTAGTAGGAAATTGGTACTTTTTATGAATAAATGAATCTCATTTAATGATTTTCCTCTTTTTTATTTGTATTTTTGGAGAACATTCATTTTCGCTTCATTTCTCCCTGCAAAGAATTTTGGAAAACCAGAAGCCGTCCCTGAAGAATTTGTGGCCAAAAGCCATGAAGTCTGCATCTCAGGAACCATTCAACCAGTTGCTCAGGCCCCAAACTTTGGTTCCCTCTTCTGAATAGAGGAAGAATTCCTCTTGCCCTCACACTCCATGTCCAATCCATCAGCAACTCAGCTCTACCTGCAAAAATGTCTTGAATGTGTCCACTTTTCTCCCCAGTCTGAATCACCCTAATTTCTCACCTGCAATAAGATGACAGTCTCCTAATTGCTCTGTCCTTCCACTAGGTTTCTGTTTCTCCCATCTCAAACACAGCAGACAAAGTGTGTTTCCTTTTCAAATAAGGATTTTAGTAGAAATTAGAGCATGCTTATTTTTCACACTTTGAAATGTTTTAGATCCCCATGTGCTTTCATCTTTTTATGTTCTCCTTCCCTGACCCTGCAGTTCAGCTCCATCTTAAATGTGGTGTTCATTACCCCCAGGCGTGTCTCCTCACTTACTATACTCTGGACATATGTGTATTGGTTGGCTCAAGCTGCCACAATGAAACACCACAGAGCAGGACACTTAAGAAGTTCTGGACCAGGCTGGAGTCCAGGATCCAGGTGTCAGCAGAGTAGTTTTGCAAAATGCCCCCTTTCCTAGCTTGAAGATGGATGCATCTGTGTGGGGGTTGGGGGGACAGAGAAAAAGAGGGGGGCACTCTCTAGTAATCTCTTCTTTCATAAGACACATGGGCTTAGGGCCCCATCCTTATGACTTCATTTAACTTTAATTATCTCCTTAAAGGCTCTAAGTCCAAATACAATCACACTGGGAGTTTGGGTTTCAATATATAAAGGGGGGTACCAATTCAGTATATCACAGTATGCATCCCTAAGATAGATAGACAGAGTGTGATATCATGCACAACCATAGAAATGAAAATTTGAACCCCATATGTGTATAATGAATCAAAATGAAGTCTGTAAAAATAAAAAAGAAATTTTAAAAATGATCTAAATGTATCATATTTACCATAGCTAATGAAACTTAAGGAAATTGCTATTGGAAATTATCCACTTAATAGCTGTCCCTTCCTCAATCAAAGATTCTCATTTTATCAATCATGTTTTCAAAAACTGATGAGAAATAATATTCCTAAATTCTGTTTTTAAAGAATCCGTATGAGTCTAAATTATAGTAAAGTCACCCCTGAGATTCTATTATGCAATTTATGCAAGGTGATGGAAATTTAAATTACATATATTTTATATTCTTCATCTCTATGTCCATGTATCTTAAATCTTTCCTATCTGAAGTAACTGTAATCATAAAAATTAAACTTTAAAATGTCTTTTTAGAAATGACATCAGGAACTTTCTCAGCTTTTCAATAAAAGGCAAATTTATTTTTTAAAAAACAAATATTTTATTTATAATAATGTAAAAAGTAAGCTGGTATATTCAAAGCCTTTTGACTGGTCAAGTTCAGTCTAATGACAAAAAGTTCTGATCCATACTGGCACTATAAAATTTTCATTTTATAGTCAATTGGATAAATTTTCTTTCATTCCACCTCTCAGAATTTTGTCCTTTTAAGAACATCAGGGGATGTAGCTCAGCTGGTAGAGTGCTTGCCTCCCAAGCACTAGGCCCTGGGTTCAATCCCCATGCACTGCAAAAAAAAAAAAAGACAACCCATCAACTCAGCCTCATCCACACTGTCTCTCATTTAACAATCTATCTCTATCTCATGCTCGGTAGTTAACAGTGACCTTGCGCTGCACACAGTTTCGGTGTATGTACGGCTACGTATGAAATGCTGCATTTTCCTACTTTGCTCTTCCCTTTGATCACCAACCTTGTCTGGTCTCCCACTCTCCCTTGCAGCTCTAATCATTTTTACTCCTTTCAAATCATCTGGGAAAACAAAAACAAACAAAACACAAGGTCCTTCAAGAACAGTTTCCATTCTCAGCACTGCTAGCTTAGAAATCTTCCATTTTCTTTCTGGCTGAGTGTTTTTGGTTGAAGTTTTTCTTTCCTGCCTAGAGTAGACACGTGAACACCAGGGTCCACTGGATGGCCCTGCAGCAGCAATATCTCTAGGCCCTCAGGCATCACAGTGGGAAGACCTCAGCACTTAAAATCGGAACTTGTGAGTCATAATCCTATTACTTTCTGGCAAGACACACAGGGCAATTGCTAAGCCACTCTGGGACTCCGTTTCCTTACTTATAAAATGGGGGTGATCATAAAAGCTAATTTTCACGTTTTTTTAAGAATTAAATAAATTTGTATATGTGGCTATTCCTTGAGAAGTATATGAGGTTGTTTTACATGGCTATAGCAAAATGCCTGAGATCCTATAAAGAAGAAAAGTTTATTTAGCTCACAGTTCTGGAGGTCCAAGTGCATGATACTGTCATCAGCTTTCAGTAAGAGCTTCCTGGAATAGCATTCCGTGGCAGGATCGTATAGAAAAAGATGGTAATCAATCTAGTCCCATAATAGTGAGAAGTTACTTTCTCAAGAAAAGCATTAATCCCTCTCAAGGACCTAATCAATTCTTTAAGGCACCATCTCCCAACCCTGCCAAATTGGGTATCAAGACTCAATATGAGCCCGGCGTGGTGGCGCACGCCTGTAATCCAAGCTACTTGGGAGGCTGAGTCAGGAGGATCGCGAGTTCAAAGCCAGCCTCAGCAACTTAGCGAGGCCCTAAGCAACTCAGTGAGACCCTGTCTCTAAATAAAATACAAAAGAGGGCTGGGGATGTGGCTCAGTGGCCAAGTGTCCCTGAGTTCAATCCCTGGTTCCAAATAAAAAAAAAGACTCAATATGAATTTTGGTGGTGACAACCGACATTAAAACCAGAGCAAGAGTTGGGCATGATGGCACATGCCTGTAATCCCAGTGGCTTGGGAGGCTGAGGCAGGAGGATTACAAGTTCAAATCCAGCCTCAGCAACTTAGCAAGGCCCTGTCTCAAAATTTAAAAAAAAAAAAAATTAAAAAGGACTGGGAGAGTTGCTCAGTTGTTAAATGCCCCTGGTTCCATCTCTGGTAATAAATAAATAAATTTTTAAAAAACCACAGCCATACATACAATATAGGGATATTGGGTTTTGTTCAGTTTAACAAACATTTCTTTAATAACTAACAGGGTAGCAAACTCAAAGGAAAACAGGTAATATAAACACATTCACAGGCAGGGTTCCATGTTTCAGGAGTGGGGAGGGTATATGTCTGAGGGACTAGAGACCACAGCCTGCCTACTGCCCCACTGCAGCCCAGTTTGCATCTGAAAAAGAGACCTAGTGTTGCCAGATTTTCTTTTTTCTGGGAAAACCTAGAGCTGGATGCCATGGTGCACACTTATAATCCCAGTGGCTCAGGAGG
>JAJEJO010004386.1:180857-205581 GCA_020662805.1 Glaucomys volans
AAAAAAAAGAAAAAGAAAAAAACAAACAGAAGAGGAATCAGAAACCAAAAGATGTTTAGAACCCATCTGCCCAATCCTTCCTCTTCCCTCTTACCTATCTTTGATCACTCTAGCTGTAAAATAAAACCATAATTAGTTTTGGTTCCTTTTATTATCACAAAGTACAGATATGAAATTTTAATATCTGTTAAAGTTTCATTAAAAAAAATAGTTCAAACCTTTCAAATGTTGCTGTTTGAATGGCACATTTTTATAAGCATTTTTTAAAAAGTAACTTAGCAATATAAATTAAGAACCTCAAAAATACCCATTTAGGGGACTAGATTAGGAATATTACCTCTTTGAATATCTTTTAAAGAAATAAATATGAAAAAATTTCAAGCATAAAGATGTTCATCACAGTGTTATTTATAACAGCAAATAATTGTGATATGCCAAAAAGGCAAAGTAATGGTAGCATAATAATTTGAAAAAATATTACTAAGATTATGTGCTATTTTGTAATAAAGCTGATTATATATAAAGCAAAGAAGATTAGGACACAAACTTATGCATATAGTATAAAATTAAAAGGAAATATTTATTTACTTATTTCTTTGTTTATGGTACTGGGGATAGAATCCAGGGGAACTTTACCACGGAGCTACATCCCCAACCCTTTATATTTTTTTATTTTGAGAATGTGTCTTGCTAATTTGCCCAGGCTAGCCTCAAACTTGTGATCTTTCTGCCTCAGTTCCCAAGTCACGGGGATTATAGGCATGCACTCCCACACCCAGCAGGTATATAAATTTTAAAATTCTCTGGGTAATTAGACAATGGGTGATACTTTCACTTTTACTATATTCAACATATAAAGATATTAAATAGTGTGTTTGAGGACTGAGAACGTGTCTCAGTGGTGGAGTGTTTGCCTGGCATAAGCAAAGCCTTGAGTACAATCCACAATATGGCAGAAAAAAAAAAGCAATATGTATTTGAAGATGGTAAGTCATGTGGGAAAAATGAAATCAAGAAAGGGAAAGGGAAGTTCCAGGGTTAAGGGTTGTAATTTTACAGAGAGTAGTCAGGGAAGATGTCATTGATAACGTTATATATTAGAAAAGACTTGAACCAAGTGAGGGAGTGCTCCGCTGAGGTATGGTGGGCAGAGCTATCCAAGCAGTGGGAACAGGCAAGTGTGAAGGCCCTGAGGCAGGCACAGGCCTGGTGTGTTCAAGAAACAAAGGAAGTCTGTGTGGCTGCAGTAGAAGACACCAAATGAAAAACATAAGAGAGAAGCTCTGGTGGCGTGGTGGCACCCACCTGTAATCCCACTGACTTAGGGAACTGAAGCAAGAGGATCCCAAGTTCAAGGCCGGCCTCAGCAACTTAGTGAGCCTGTCTCAAAATAAAAAATAAAAATAAAATAAAAAGGACTAAGGGTATAGTATAGTGGTAAAGTGCCCTCAGGTTCAATCCCCAGTACGAAAAGAAATGAAATGAAATAAAAGAAAAGAAAAAGAAAAAGAAAAGAGAAGTTCAAGAAGAAAAAGAAGGAAGACCAGGTTGTGTGGTGCCTCACTGGCCACGTAGGTCTTTGGTAGTTACTCTGAGTAAGATGAGGAGCCTTTAAGGTGGAGAGGAGAGGAGTCAAGTGAACTGATTTATGCTTTAACAGCCTCCTCTGGCTGCTGAATGGATAATAGAGAGAGAGGTTGACAGGGGCTAGGAGACTATTGCTGCAACCATGCAACTAGAAATGATGATTAGACCAAGAAACTAATAGTAGAAGTCATTCAGAATTAGCTGAATTCTGGAATATTTTGAATGTAGAGCCAATAGGAATTCACAGCTGACAGGATATCAGAAAAATATAGTCAAATTAATTCAACTGTGTTGACAGGTATCAAACTCATTCTGAACAATGAAGTACTAGTGCACTTTTTGGTTCAAGTAATTAACCTAAAAAAGGAAATTCCAAGCCAGGTGTGTATTTGTAACCCCAGAATTCAGGAGGCTGAAGCAGGAGGATCCTTTGAGTCCTACACCATCCTGGACAGTACAGGGAAACCCTGTCTCAAAACAAAAGGAAAAAAAAAAGAAAATTACAAAATGTCTCTTAGAATATACAAAAGAATTTTGACAATAAATTTACATCCTTCATGGGTGTGCATATCATGTTCAGTATTCAAGGGCCCTACTGAAGTTCATATTAAGCCCTGTGGATTTTATTTATAATAAATTTTTATAAGCCTCTGCAATTATTTTCCTTAGATTTTTTTATTTGAAAGTTATAACTAAACGGCTAAGATGTAAAGAACTCCTTTACAATTAGTTTGAAAAAATAGTGTGCCGTGCATCCAAACAGACCTTTAGGACCATCACAGGCCCTGTGACATGATGAGCTCCTCCCTCCCCAGGGACCTCTGCTACGCGCCCCACTCCATGAGAAGAGGCCACCTTCCTCCCATCTTTTCCACCACTCAGCCTGCTGAGTGAGTGACTGCTGAGGCTGACAGGTAACATTCATCAGGTTTACCTCTCTGGTTGGTATGACTCCATGTACAGAACTCTTTGAAAGAGAAAGTTTTCTCTACTCATGTTGCTAGCAAGTCACTCCCTGACTCACAAACAGCCAGAAAATCCAACCTACTCTGTTAGACTTGAGAAATTCCCCCAGGCATATCTGCCAGGCAAATGAACAGTAGAAGTTGGAAATATTTAACCAGAGAAAGAATAGCAGCAATCTTCTTGAGTTCTTCCCCCTCTTGGCTGAAAGCTTGATTGTCAAAGGAGGCATGACTTTTTCATCACCCCCAAAAGCTTATACTGTACGGTTTTCTGCAAGTGTTTCTTTTTGTAATCTCTTCAACCAAATGAGTCAAAATATCCTTCCTATTGCATCTATATCATGAATGTTTGTATTGTTTACATATTCTCCTATATTGTTCTTTAGTAATTTCTTGTCTACAAGCCTTGACATAGAAATCAAATTCCTGACCTCTTGTGGGCAAGGATCCTATCATGCCTGTCTTTCTATTCCTTCCTAGGACTATAAGAGTGAGGGTCAATAATTATCATTGTTATGTCACTCATAGACATTAAGGAACACACAGCATAAAATGAACACTTGCTTTCACGTGCACACACACACACACACACACACAGCTAGCTAAACAAAGGGGTAAAATATAAAGTGCATAAAACACACATTTAATTTCCTTTCCTCAAACTTCTATGGAAATTTAGCATATTATGTAGTGCTGTTTTTCAAATATAAATAATTTATGGACCACTTAAGGGAAGGCATTCTCTCGGACATCTGAGGTCATCTAAATGATTTTATTATAATGATATTCTTAATGTGTATAGACTTTAGCTAAAAAGAATGTTTGCATATAGATACCATGCAACAATAAAACTAAAATGAACTTGCAGATCAACAAATGCAGGAAACTCATAAAATTCAAATGAACGATTTTAATTTAATGGGACAAATACAGAATGGACACCCCACCCCACAACGTGAATGTGATACTCACTGCCATTGTGCAGATTCTTCGAGTTAATTTGCCAACTGTGTGCTTTGCAATGACTCAATGCTTCCATGGCTTGTCTCTATTTAAATCACACAGAACCTTCCTTTTTTACATCCTGTGATGAAGTCATTTGGCCTTCAATTGGTGAGAATTCAACATTCACATATCGACTGCTTGTGTATGCTCTCTTTTAATCATTTGTCTATGACAAAGTGGCTGTTATGGTTTAATTATGAGGTGTCCTCCACAAGTTCCTGTTTTAATACAGGTATGTTCAGAGGTGAAATGATTAGATTGTGAGAGCTGTGAACCTAATCAGTTCTTCCTAGTTTGAATGGAATTACCAGGTGGGGGAATGACAGGGGGAGGTGGGTCATGAGGAACATGCCCTGGTCATGCAGTCTCCCTCTTTCTCTCTCTCCTCTTTCTGGTCACCATGAGGCAGGCAGTGCACCTCCACCTTGCCCTTCTGCATGATGTTCTGTCTCACCTCAGCCTAGATTGATGGAAACAGTTGTCCATGGACTGAATCTCTAAACCTGTGAGCCAAAATAAACTTTTCCTCCTCTAAGATGTTCTTTTCAGGCATTTTGGTCACAGTAACAAAAAGCTGACTAACACAATAGCACTTCCCAGCACCAACAAAAACCTTAAAAATGCAAGCCTTATAAATAAGTGACAGCTCTCCGTTAAGCTGATCATACAAATGAGCCAAATACGTTGCTATTCATTTATTATTGCCATCAAAATGAAAACACAAAATTAAATTCTTGTAGAGAACTTGAGGCCCCTTGAGAATATGACTACAGACTTTCAAGGATCTTCAAACCCTAATTTGAGAAATATGAATGAAGTGTAAAAGGTCCTTGACTTCGAATCTAAGTCTGGATAAAAATTTCAGCCCTGACATTTATAGCAAGTGGGCCTAGAATGTTTACCTCATAAACCTGTTAGAAAGATTAAATAAAATCAAAGTCATAAAATTTATTTGTGAGATCATCTTTATAGCAAGTTAGAAGATGTCTTAGCCAAATAACCTGGAAAACATAGTATGAGAGGAAGTGATTTCTAATGCTTACTGCAGACTGCCATCCCAGGGAGCAGGAGTAAAGGAAAGGGAGGACGACGTGGGTTGTGTGCAGTAATCATCGTGGCTAGGAATATTCCAGCCTTCCTTTGCCCAGTCAGGGTATTCGAATTTAGAATACGATTAGAAAAATACCAGTGTGCAATTTTAAATTTTAACTACATACTCTGCCTGCCCACAGTTCTTATAAACTGGAAAAAAGAATTTTTCCCAAAGACTATTCGGTGGGTTTGTTTTAGTATAGTCTAATACCCTGATTATGATCATGTGTTAATGAAGGCATATTTGCTAAAACTAGTTGACTGATTTGAAATGCAAAACTTCAAAAATGCAAACATGCAAACATGATTGCCAATATGCACAGCACAGTGTCTTATACAGGTGGCCCTAATCGAGACAAAGTCCTGCTGAAATTAATGAAACAAATTCTGAAATAGACCAAGAAGTAAAATGTACAAAATGGTTAGTCGTTCTTAGTTTATTATCAAGATCAATCTTATTTTACCTATAAAAGATGACTATAGGAAAAAAACATCAACAGGCCTTCCCTGCTGTGTGTCCCATTATTTTTCCCACCCAGCTATTTTACAGTTTTCACTTCTCACTTCCAGGCTCTGTGCCTATTCTTAGACATTCAATAGCACCAAGCATAAGCCAGTGTGTGTTAGGCATGAATTAATGAACAGTAATATCCAGATTGCTGGCACCATGCTGCTGGTAGGGTGGGTCTGACAGGATGAGTGGTGAAGGGGGGTTTCGTGGTGTTCAATAAGGTAACACTGCTGACTTGAGTAAATGGACAGGGCTCTTTTGATGCCAGTTGGGAGAAGGTGCCCTGGGGGCTTAAACATTCTACCCACCTTCATAGCCTTTGGAGAGGTAGCTACCCGAGCAGGAGAAAGGACCCCCTTGAGAATGGGCAGAACAAACTCAGTAAGTGAACACAGTGTTTTTGGAAAATTAGTGAGGCAAGACTCAGAATAAAAGCCCGAAAGTAAGAAGGGGATATCTCAGGGCAGACCTAACCAAATAAGAGAAAAACAATGGAGAATATAAAGAACAGAACCCAGTTCAAAAAAGCATGGAAAACCCCTTAGCTACACCAATTTGCAGTGGTCCCTGCTTTCTTAGGGAGGAAAAACAAGAGGTGAAAATAAGAACTCAGAAAAATCCCTTATACCATGGCTAATAAAAAGATGATGATATCCTGGGGTGGTGACACATGCCTGTAATTCCAGCAGCTCAGGAGGCTGAGGAGGAAGGATCACAAGTTCAAAGCCAGCCTCAGCAACTCAGTAAGGCTCTAAGCAACTCAGCAAGACCCTATCTAAAACTAAAAAAGTTTTAAAAGGACTGGGGATATGCTTCAGTGTTTAAGTGCCCCTGGGTTCAATTCCCAGTTTTTTTTTCTCAAAAAAAAGATGAGTGTAAACTACATATATCAGTTTACTTCCAAGTGTGGGCCCAGTCATCCACAATGTATTTTGTCCTCTTTGGAGTTCCAAGTTATAAATGAATAAGTAAATCCTACAGTCCTTGTTATGTAGACACATCTGGAAATGTCCAACTTTGTCAGAACCCTGCCTGCCAAGGTAGCCAAAATCCATAGCAACACTTCTCAGGTCCATGTGCAAGCAGATTTTACATATGTAGCATTATTATTTTGTTTGACCAGAACCCATCCTTTCTTCCAAGAACCAAAAGACTTCTTGGAACTGCTCCTTGTGCTTTAAAGGGAGAGGGCTGCCATGTTCTGTATGACCCCAATCCCACTGAAGAGAGCCTTCCCTGAGATTTATCTATCTAGAATTAAGGAATAAAATCAGTCTTCTGTGATGCTTTAACTCACAATATGTGAATCTCAAGATCCACAAGGAGAATGACTTGGACAACCAGGAGGAATAAAAATATAGGCATAGAGGGAAGGAATCCCAGCCCGTGTGGTAGTGCTTGCCTGGAATCCCAGCAATTTGGGAGGCTAAGACAGGAGGACTGCAAATTCAAGGCCAGTCTCTGAAACATGGTGAGACCCTGTCTCAAAATAAAAAATAAAAAGGACTACCCCTGGATTAAATCCCCAGTACTGCAAAATGGGAGAGAGATGGAATCTTGATGGTACTTGGACTTCTGATTCCAGTTTTATTTTGTTTCACTGAACGTATGGCTGGGGGGCCAGGAATGTAGTTTAGTGGTAGAGAGCTTGCCTAGCATACATGAGGTTCAGAGTTCAATCCCCAGCATTACACACACACACACACACACACACACACATAATTACATAATTTCTGGTTCTTTCCTTGTCTTTCCCATAGATTGACTTTCAACCTCTTCCTTCTAATTACTTAAAATATCCCATACGGGTGTGGTGGTACCTGCCAACAGTAACTCAGAACCTGAGGAAGAAGACTGTAAGTTTGAGGCCAACTTAGACAATACCCTGGACAACCCTGTCTCAATATTTTTTAAAGCTGGGCCTGGTGGCACACGCCTGTAATCCAAGCGACTTGGGAGGCTGAATCAGGAGGATCTCGAGTTCAAAGCCAACCTCAGCAACTCAGCGAGGCCCTAAGCAACTCAGTGAGACCCTGTCTCTAAATAAAATACAAAATAGGGCTGGGGATGTGGCTCAGTGGCCGAGTGTCCCTGAGTTCAATCCCCGGTTCCAAAAAAAAAAAAAAAAAATTTTTTTTAAAAAGTTGGAGAGGGTAAAGGCTGGAAATGGAGCTCAGTGGTACTGCACCCCTGGGTTCAATCCCCAGTTTAAAAAAAATTCCAGGGCTGGCTGGGATTGTCGCTCAGTGGTACAGCACTTACATAGTACCACATAAATTAATTAATTGATGGTTTTGTGTCCATGTACAACTAATATTAATATGTATGTGCATATATAAATACATACATATATATATAAAATCCTTGTAAAAGAAAAAATCCACTATCCTTTTAATAAATTTCTTCCTTATTCCTAAAAACACTAAATCTGGATATCCAGAAATAAGTAATCAAGGGGATTCTGAATAATAAAACAATATATGGCTATTACTTTTCAAAAGGATGTACATGAAAATGTACCATAACTAATTAACAAACTAGATGATGATTCCCAGTTACAGCTTTAACTAAACTTGATAAGTAGCTAACCATCCGTTTAGCCTCAAGGGTTAAGCTAATATGAAAACAGAAAAAAAAAAAAAAACACTCAGTTTCCACATTGTTGGATTTCCACACTAATGAAAGGGCAATTGCCACAGGAGATAGTGGGAAGCAGAGAGGATTTTCAAAGAGGTCTTCTGTCTTTCATTCTTTTTTTTTTTTTTTCTTATTATATTTTTAAAACTCCTTTGCTTCTGAACTCTTTGCTCCACAGGCAGTGCAGCTGGGGAAGCCATGGGTGGTCTCCTCCTCAATCCACCAAGATGACTCGCCTCCTGGTCATTGCCCCTAACTAAACAAGGTCCTAGGCTGGGAGAAATCAAAGGAGTTATTTTTACAAAAGAAGTGTTTTTTGCATGCTGTGCAGGGACATTATGGGATTGTCTGGCTGAAGGCTGGGATGTCTGAAACAACTGGCAGAAGGAACAGCTACCCAAGGTGCCCAGGCTTGGCTCTTCCCCTGCCTTTCCTTCACTCCTGCCACCCACCGCCAGTCCCACACGCAACATGGTGACAGAGACGTCAGTTGCTGTCTGGTTCAGAACAGTCTTAGAATCTCCCCTAAGTGTTCAGAGTCAGGAGCACAAAGTTTTTGCTTGTTTCTAGGAAATCTTCAGGCGACATAGCACCATCATCAACATCTCTCACCATGTCAGTGACAGATGAAGGGGACAGACAATCCCACAGAAGGTGGAGAAAATAGATGAAGACTTGATCCGCTGAGCAACCCTTGCCTGGCACTTCTAGCCTGGTTAGGCCAAGAAAAAAAGATCCCATAAGGAATGAGTCTGAGAGGTGTAGGACACGAGCTGGCTTGTGTAGTAAGGTGTTATTTTTAAAAAGAAAATCTGAAATCCTCACATACACTTATCTTCTACACAGTCATCCTTCCCTCTGTGTTTCATTGTGGAAGAAATATAAATTAACTCATCATTTCCCCTTCCTCCTTTCACATGGGTATTAACATTTAGGTAAGACTGGTCTGATATTAGCCAAATGCAATCTAGAGGGTGAGAATCAACAATCACAGAAAAAAGACCCAGACGAACCCTTCACAAATGAGTTGGCTTCCCTGTATCCTAGGGGGAAGGACCATGTCCACACAGAGTAACTTCATTTAAGGTTATGCAAGTTAGGCTACCTTTTCATTGTGTCATTGAAGATTATTATTTCTTTTTAGCATTGAAAAATACTTTTGCTGGGGCCCTGTGGTTGTAGCTCAGTGGTAGAGCGCATGCCTAGCACATGAGAGGCACTGGGTTCAATACTCAGCACCACATAAAAACAAATAAAGTAAAATAAAATAAAATAAAATATTTTAAAAAGAAAACACTTTTGCTGATATGAAAGCCAGTGAAGCCACCTGTGATCCCAGCAACTCAGGAAGCTGAAGCAGGAGGATCACAAAGTGCAAGGCCAGCCTCAGCAATTTACCAAGACCCTGAGCAACTTATAGAAACCCTCTCTCAAAATTTTAAAAAATAACTAAAAAGGGGTGTAGCTCAGTGTGAAGCATGCCTGGGTTCAATCCCCAGTACCAAAAAATAAAAGTGAAAGTCTTGTTATCTGAATTGTCTTCAGATCTACTGTTTATTATTTTTCATTGTTTTAAAGGCTTTAATCAAAGATTTCACAGCACTTGGGCTGTGGATGTGTTTTGCAGATGGGTTCTCATTTATGTTAACAATGATTTCTGTTAGAGAAAACCAGAACTGCAGAGTAGTCCCTGTAGTAAAAGCAGATTTTATTCAGGAACTATTGTAGTAGGAGTAAAGAAACATCAGTATAGAATGGCCTCAATTCCAAAAGGATCAAAGAAGAGTTAGGATTTATAGCCAAGGATAGGCTTGAAGAGTGTGTGAGGTTGGTGAATAGAATGCTACCAAGAGGAGCCTTCAGGGCTCCAGAGCACTCTGCTATAGAAGGCCAAGGTGATCTGACACTAAGGGCAAGGGAGAGGATGGGATTAGATACCCAAGGGTTTTCAGATATTGAGGGTGGGATTCTCTCTAAACTGACTTAACAGGATTCTTGCTAAACTTGGGTGATGCAGGCCCATAGTGAAGTCTAGTTGACAAGATGGCTTAAAGGAGCCTGAACCAAATTTGGTCAAGAAAAGAGTCCTTGTAACTTCTATCATCCAGAATTTATGAAACCAGATGAATAATGTCACCTTGAGAGCACTATCTGGAGAAGACACTAATGCTGAGATTGTTTAAAGTATTTCTGGATCCTCCATAAACACTGCCTACAGAAGAAGCATGTGCTTTAGAGCAATCCAGATCTGGGTTTGAATTCTTGCCTTACCATTTATTCGCCATCTAATCTAATAATTAATTTATCAGTCTGTTCCATCACCCACAAAATAGGGTTACTATAATACCTACCTATCAGGATTATTGAGGGATTTAACTAAGACAGTGATATAAAGCACTGGTATAACACTGGGAATACATACAGGCTGAATAAATAGCTATTCTAAAGACTGCCTTTGAATTGCCAGTGTTCTCTTAAATATCCCCATTGGTACAATCTTGGTTTTCTGGTTTTTTGGGGGGGGGTTGGTACTGGAAATTGAACTCAGGGATAGATTACCACTGAGCTACATCCCTGCCCTTTGTTTAATGTTGAGAAAGGGTCTCACTAAGTTGCTCAGGTTGGTCTCAAACTTGCAAGTCTCCTGCCTCAGCTTCCCAAGTTGCTAGGATTACAGGTGTGCACCAAATGCACCCAACTAACAAAGTTTACCTCTTACATAATGAGGCTGCATTCTGTCATATTACCTGGGAATTGGTTCTGAAGAAATGCCAAAAAATGTTTCTTGCCATGACTTTTCACATGATGATTGCCAGCTTCTACTGTGCCAGTCTCCACAGCTTTACCATCCACTGCTCTTCCATCCCATGTCTCAGATCCAGCATCAGTGTCAACCAAGGCTGCTTGGCTTACCATTCAGTTGGAACCTTTTTTAGTTACCTTCCTGAATTTGGTGACCAATTTATACAGGCTGGACTCCTGAATCACTCTGCTGACCTGGTGCCCCAAAATAAAACATGTCACCTTCTTAGGAAACCACTCTTACCCACAGCTTCCAATATTGTCCCAGTTCATTCAACTGGACCCTTCCTTCCCAATGCCCCAGTTCTGCCAAATTTCCTTGCCAAGCTCTCTCTATTCCCCCAGGTCTCGCTTGGTATGCCAATTTTCCTGCCATGTGAAATAGGTGCTGCTGCACAGGGTGAAAATCCCTTGATGGAAATTTAGTCAAATTCTTTTTTGGAAACAACAGAATTAAACAATAACTAGGTCTCACAGAAAAAAGAAATTTGTTGAAATATATTTGGATTTGACAGAGGAGCAGGAAAGATAGAACAAACAGGCTGAGTAAATGGTCAAGGAAAAGAAAAATTGGGGCTGGGGATATAGCTCAGTTGTTAGAGTGCTTGCCTCACAAACTCAAGGCCCTGGGTTCAATCCCCAGCACTGCAAAAAAAATAAAAAGAAAAATAAAAAGAATAAGAACAATTAGCCAGGCATGATGGCCCATGCCTGAAATCCTAGAGCCTCAGGAGACTGAGGTAGGAAGATCAGAAAGTTGAAGCCAGCCTCAGTAACTGAGTGAGACCCTGTTTCAAAATAAAACAAAAAGGACTTGGAATATAACTCAGTGGTTGGGCAACCTGGGGTTCAACCTCCAAATATCAAAAAAAGAAAGGAGAGAGCGAGGGAGGAAGAGGGGAGGGAGGGAGAAAGGAAGGGGAAGGGAGAAAAAGAGACAGAAATATAGAAAAAAGTAGACATTAGCTAGAATCAAAATCAAAATCATGCCCAGCCCTTCTGGCAAGGGCATTGTGGCCACCACCAAGACTAGATCTAATGGCTGAACCTACCACCTTAGTACTTGCACATCAGATGCAAACCCCTCTTGGCTGCTGCACCACAGATATATTTCACATGGATTCCCCTTTGTGCCTGCTTCTTGCATAAATGCTGCACCAAAGACTGGGGTCAATTTGAAAGGTCTATGCCAGGTCATATGCCAATGCCCTCCCTTTAAGAGAGCCTGGGAAAGTATTTGGCATTCTCATCTTTTACAACAGGTAGCCAAAAACCAAGTATGCACTGTAGGTAACCAGCCATCCACAGGGACTCAGATGCAGCCTCTGTTTTGAAGAGGACATTCATTCCAACGTAGTAAGCTTTGGCTCATTGGAATTTTTAAAATTTGGAACACTTTCTTGGGAATGCTAGAAGAGGCTAAACCTTTAAACTTAGAAATTTCACTTTGCAGTCTATAATTAGGATAAAATAGGAAACAGACTAAGATTTCTTCAAAAATATGTTCATTGCAGTTATTATTAACTATGTGCTGTTTAACAAAGGGATATGTTCTGAGAAACACATCATTAGGTGATTTTGTGATTGTGTCAACATCACAGAACATAATTCACAGATCTAGGTGATATAGCCTCCTTCACACCTAAGCTGTAGGATAATCTTATAGGATCATAATCAAATATGTGGTCTGTTACTGACTAGCAGCATGTGACTGTATTTCAAACATTTAGGAAAATAATTAAATATTAGCTGCATGCAGTGATGCACACTTGTAATCCCAGCAACTCAGGAGGCTGAGGCAGGAGGATGGAGAATTTGAGACCAGCCTTATCAACTTAGTAATACGATGCCTTGGGAAAAAAAAACAAAGGGTGGGGGCAGCTGGAGTAGCACAGTAGATAGAGTATTTGCCTAGCAGGCACAAGACCCTGGGTTCAATTTCCAGTACCACAAATGGAAAGAAAAAAAACTAAAAGCTTAACAGAAGATGATGTCAAAATTATGGTACATTTGCTTAATGACATATTATGTAGCCATTAAAAATTATATATATATAAGAAGTAAAATCACAATTTTAGGGGGTAATTGATTACTGGGAATTGAACCCAGGGGTGCTCTACCACTGAGCTATATTCCAAGCCCTTTTATTTTTTGAGACAGGGTCTCCCTAACATACCCAGACTGGCCTTGAACTTGTGATCCTCCTACTTCAGCGTCCCAAGTTTCTGGGATTGCAGGCCAGTACCACCATACCCAACCAAGTCACAATTTTTAAAGAAAGCTTTTCTTTTTCCTTTTTTTTTTTTTTTTTTTCATACCAGGGATTGAACCCCATAGCACTTAACCACTGAGCCACATCTCTAGTCCTTTCTATTTTTTGAGACAGGGTCTTGCTAAGTTGCTTAGGGCCTCACTAACTTGCTGAGGCTGGCTTTGAACTTGCCATCCTCCTAGAGCAGCTGGGATTATAGGCATACACTACTACACAGGGATAGTGAGAGATTTTAACATGCCTTTTCCAGCCAGTGATGGAATAAGCAAACACTCCAACTAAGCAAACAATAAACTAATCAGTAAAAATATAGAAGATCTGAACAAGGTTCATAACCTCGGCACCACTGTCAGCATCTGTAGAAGACCTTTTAAGGTGCACTTGGAAGATTCACAAAAGTGACCTCCTCTGGACAGAAAAGTCAATGTCAGCAACTTCCACATGGCTGAGAGATGAATCTGCTCTCCTGACATCACAGAGTTATGCTGAAATATCATGATTAACAGACACATAGAAACCATCAGCAACAACAACTAGAATTCAAAACTATTCGAAAGGTAAGCAATACAGTTCTAAGCATTATGTAGTACAAAGAATAAATAATAGAAGAATTTAGAAAATATCTAGAACTGAGTGATAAAGACTAAGTTATACTCTGCAAGTTTTTTAGTTTTTTGGTGGTACTAAGGATTAACCTTGGAGTCGCTGGCATTACAGGGGCGCACCACTAGGCCCGGCCCTTTAAGATGTTTTGTGCCATACTAGTCCTTTACTAAACCAAAAATAGTCAGTTTTTGTGTAAAATAACAGTGATTTTCTTATGCAAAGAAAGAGCTGGATATAACGAGGCAAAAATTATCGAGGTCAACTTTGATTCAATTCTAACCCCTTCAAAAAAACATCTCTTCCACTGATTCTTTTTTTTTTGTTAATATATTTTTAGTTGTAGAGGGACACAATACCCATTTATTTATTTATTTATTTATTTATTTATTTATTTATTGTGTGTGTGCGTATGCACACACACCCGGGATTGAACCCAGAGCCTTGTACATGGAGGCAAGCACTTTACCAACTGAGCTATATCCCCAGCCCTATTTATTTATTTTTATGTGGATCGAAGCCAGTGCCTCACATGAGCTAGGCAAGCACTCTACCACTGAGCTACAACCCCAGCCCCAAGTGTTTCACTGATTCTTAAATTTGCTGAATTAAATGCTATATAATTTGAGCAAGGAAGACATCCAAATCCATTTTTAGTATGCATGTGTGTTCATCAGCTTTCCATTGCTGTGGGGAAGAAAAAAAAAAAAACCTGAGATAAATCAACCTAAAGGGAAAAAAGGTTTATTTTGAAACCCAGGGTTTCAGAAGTTCCAGTCCACGGCTGCTTGGCCCTGTTGCTTTGGGCCTGTGGTGCTGTGGGCACGGCACATGATGGCAGGAGTACATAACAAGGAAAGCCTGACGACCTTATGGCAGCCAGGAAGTAGAGAGAAGAAGGGGCCAGGTCTCAACATGGCCTTCAAGGGCATGCTCCCAATGACCTAACTTCCTTCCACTAGAGCCCACCTAATAAAGGGTTTTTCGCCTCCTGACAGCTATACAGGCTGAAGACCCAGCCCTCAACACATGGGTCTCTGAGGAAATTCTAGATGTAAACTATAGCTGCATGTGACAGTGTTAATTCAGGCTTATTAACCAGTCCTTTTTTTAAAAATTATTATTTTTTTTATTTTTTGGTGCTAGGGATTGAACCCAGGGGCACTCCACCACTGAGTCACATCTCCAGCCCTATTTTGTATTTTATTTAGAGACAGGGTCTCACTGAGTTGCTTAGGGCCTCGCTAAGTTGCTGAGGCTGGCTTTGAACTCACAATCCTCCTGCCTCAGCCTCCCAAGCCACTGGGATTACAGGCTTGCGCCACCATGCCCAGCTAACCAGTTCTTTTCAGTTAGCATAGAGAAAAAGAACTAACTAAATAAAGCCTTCTGACTGATTGACAACACAGGACCCTACCAGACATATCACCAAAGCAGATAAAACATGACAGATGAGGAGCTGTAACTGAAATAAACTCCAAGACTGTTAAACAACCCTCTCAGTAACCTACACCATAAGGAGAAGGTTCCTAGGATAGGAATTTTGAGAGGAGACATTTGGTGTCTGTTCCAAGCTGCACATTTTCAGCAACAGAAGTTTGTTCTCCCATCAGAACTCCCAATATGAGCTCCCCCACCTATTACTCTGTGTCCTTGGGCTAAGCATTAAGAACATCTGATCTCTGTGAAAGATGCTACATATCAACCATGATAATGAATTATCGTGTCATAGCATTGTCCCAGATGAACACTTATTGAGGTCGCAGCATAAGCACAAAACACTCTGGGACGGCTTTTGAAGTAACCAATTTAAAAATTGAATATTCTTCTCTTCATACAATACCCCTTCCTTGTCTTATTTCAAGTTCCATCTTTTTTTAAAATCAAATATTTTGGTAATGAAAATAATAGTGATGGTACATTGAGCATGTTCTTACAAGGCAGACTCCCTGCTGTGTACTTTGTGTTTCTTGGAGGAGGACACTTGGAGAATTATTAGCATTTAATTCTGGGGTGAGGGTGGGAGGGAGCCAGTATGAGGGGTACCAGAAAAAGTCCCCATTGTAAAAAAGTGCCAGGAAGTGGAGCAGAGGGACACACATGCACATTTCATGAAGGTTCCCAAGGGTGACTCTGTTTTCTCTGATCTTTTGTGAGGAACTAATCTACTGGGGTTAATTTATTTGGTCACACTGCTGGTGAGTACAGACCAGGCATTCAAATCTCCTGGCAAAACTCATACTTCTCCTGTTGGTATTGGTTTTTTTTTCCCACTGTATCTCAATAATGTGTTATATAATATAAATACAAGTTTGTTTATTTCTCTTACACAAATAAGAAGCGATCTTTGTAAAAAAAAAAAAGTCATAATAGTACAACTTCATCTAAAAAAGTATTTTTGCCAAAAATATCTAACATGAATCTAATCAAAGACTTTACTTTTGATTACAGTAAAAACAGGTAATACGGAAACAAGTTAAATGACATCATAAAGAAACAATCAGACAAACACAAAATATTACACAACATACAAGACAATTAAGCTGTATTCTTCAAAACTGAATGTCGGGGGCCAGGGATGTAGCTCAGTGGTATAAAGTGCTAGCTTGGTATGTACAAAGCTCTGGGTTCAATCCCAAGCACTGCAAAAAAATAAAAAATAAAAAGAGAGAGGGAGAAAGAAAGAGAGGAAGCAATGAAAGAGCAAAGTCAATCCATGTCATTAATAAAGAAAAAAGGTGAGAGAACAGTGTATATTAAAAAGACTACAGAGGCACAAGAAATAAACACAATTGTGAACCTTGATTTTTGAGGTTATGGGAGAGGAAAATAAAAAACATTCTTGGGATAATTGAGGAAATCTAAATTAGAAGAGATGCCATATAATACTATGAGATTGTTGCTAATATTTTGAGTCATCTGACTTAGGTGTGATAATGATATTATAGCTACTTATGAGAATGTACTGATTTTGAGAGATGTATGTTAAATTACCTGGGGTAAAGCATGATGTCTGTAACTTTCAAATGGTTTGGAAAAACATATTCGCATTCATGTGTGTGTGTATGTGTGTGCGGAGAGAAAGAAAGAGAAAGAGAGAGAGAGAGAGAGAGAGAGAGAGAGAAACAAAAATACTAATAATTGAGCCAGGCCCTGTGGTCCACACCTGTAATTGTAATCCCAAGAGGCTGAAACAGGAGGATCTCAAGTTCAAAGCCAGCCTCAGAAACTTAGTGAGGCCCTAAGCAACTCAGTGTGACCCTGTCTCTAATAAAATATAAAAAGGTGCTGGGGATGTGATTCAATAGTTAAGTGCTCCTGGGTTCAATTCCTGGTACTAAAATTAAAAAAAATAATAATTATAAAAAAAAGATTGAGAAACTTTTGCAGGTAAAAGAAAACAAAGGACGGGGGCTGGGGTTGTGGCTCACTGGAAGAGCACTTGCTTAGCACGCATGAGGCACTGGGTTTGGTCCTCAGCATCACGTACAAATAAATAAATAAAATAAAGGCATTGTGTGCACCGACAACTAAAAATACTTGACAAAAAAAAAGGAAACAAAGGAGACATGGCAACTCAATATAATGTATTCCCCTGCATTAGAACCTGAATTGCAGGAAAATTAGTTTGTAATTAATTTTTGGGACATTTGAGAAAGTTTCAACTTAAATTTGGACTATGCATGGTAGTGCATGCCTGCAATCCCAGTGACTTGGGAGGCTGAGACAGGAGTACTGCAAGTTTGAAACCAGCCTGAACAATTGAACAACACCTTGTCTCAAAATTTAAAAAATTTAAAGGACTGGGGATGTTGCTCAGTGCAAAATCACCTGTGTTCAATCCCCAATACCTTAAAAAAAATACATATATATATGCATATATATATGTATGTATGTATATAAATTTGTACCATGGATTAGTTAGATACCTACAGAGATAAATGGGACAAGATATAAATAATTATGAATGTAAAGGGTATATGGGGGCTTCTTGCACAATTCTTGAAAACTTTCCTTGATATGAAAGGGAATAACTGTCCCTGAACTCATACTGGAACGGGTAGGAACAAACTCAGTCTTGTTTCCTTTTTGGTCTTTTAATTTAAAGTCAATATTTTAATAATCTCTTTGACTCTTCAGTTGGTTGCTCTCAGCCTGCAAATGGACCACTACCGATATGTAATTAAAGGAGAATAACAAATAGTTAGGATATAGATTACACAGGTGCTGACTTACAAATGCAAACGTTGTAACAGAAGATTAAGCTCCCAGGAGGCTAGAGGTGCGTGTCTTTGCTTATTGCCATCATATTTCATTAATGGTCAGAGTAACGCTGAGATCAATATTCCTGCAGTCACAGGAATGAGAAAAAATGATCCCCACCAAAACAAGATACAAAGACATTCTCAAAATGCTTCTCCCTGTATAATGAAGAAACCAGTCACTGTTAAGAATTTTAAAACTTAACAGGTTTTCTTAGCTATTATATGTTCAAGAGGTGACATACTCTTGAAAAGAATTGTTGTTCCCTTAAATAGGGCCATCTGAGAGCAAGAGAGAGGAAAAGAGAGAGTAGGAGGCAGGCATATGCTTATCCTGTTATCTTCTTCGCTACTCAAGAACAAATATTTTCCTAAAGTCAGTTTTTTCATATTAATGATAAAGAATTCTAAGGAGGGATGGTGGGATATGGTAAATACCACAGACGGCAAAACACAGTGTGTGACAGTCGGAGAAGCTTAATCCTAAAATATGCATGAAGAGACTAGAGAAAGTAGCCTTTCGTGAGATGCATGCATAAACCAGTGGTTCCAGTTCAGATTCCTGGGCCCCAGCGAAGGGGATCAAGTTCAGGAGAATTGTGTTTGGAACCTTAGCATCTGCTTTTTTTTTTTTTTTTTTTGCAAATGTTGTATGGACCAGAGTAGAAATGGTAGGGGAGACATAGTGTCTATGACACAATAAACAATGCTTATTGTATTACAGTAATGAAAGTACTTGTAATAAATTAAATACTATATAGGAAATGGCAGAGAAACTTGTTGTGATTCATCTCTACCTCTGATCCCAACTCTGGGATGGAATTCAGAACCTCAAACGAGCCAGGCAAGCACTCTACCACTGGGCTACGTCCCCAGCCCTTTTTAGCATTTTAATTTGAGATGGTTTCTAACTTGAGGTCCTCCTGCCTCAGCTTCCAAAGTAGCTGGGATTACAGGTGTGAGCCACTATGCTCTGATTCCTAAGATGACTTTCTTTTAAACATTTCTGCTCTTACGTGTTCTGGTTATAAGAGATTTCCCATCCAAAAAAAAAAATTTTTTTTAAATAAATACTGCTCTTTTAAAATATACTCATATTTTAGGGAAATTAGAATTATGAATATTGGAAATAGAATTATTAGCCTATTAAGAAAGTCCCTGTTTTGGGCAAAATTTAAAATAGTTTGACTCCTGCCAAGAGTAATCAAGAATTGCATAATTTTGAAGTTCGCAGGCAGTGTGAATGACAGCTGCATTCATCTGTGTGGCTATGTGTCACACCACTTTAGCTGATAACCAAAAGGAAATCGGGGATCTGGAAATGTAGCTCAGTGGTGGAGCATTTGCCTAAAATGTGTGAGGCCCTGGGTTCAATCCCTAGTGTCTCAAAAAAATAAAGGTACATTGGAACTTGGAATTACATGCTCCTTGACAATGACAATTTGGATATGATAAGTTTGGTGACTGACTCCTGTATTCATGCAGCAGAATCACCTTGGCCATTTGATTAATTTGGTACTAAACTGGCCCCACATGTTAGGGGTTCTGAGTTTATGGAGCCCACTTATGGAGTTACAGCAGGGTTTTACTTGCTGTTCCTCACGTGTTACTTAAACTTAAATCTAGAAGTGATTCCAGTGAGTTCTATGTTGTGATTTTAATTTTTACAGTTATATTTTTATTTAAATATTTTTATTAGTTGTTGATAAAACTTTATTTACTTATTTGTATATGGTGCTGAGAATCGAACCCAGTGCCTCACACAAGCTAGGCAAGCACTCTGCCACTGAGCCACAACCCCAGCCCTACAGTTATATTTTTAAAATAGCTTTCATCCTATAACAAGGTCATCCAAACTCTCATTCAGTGGAAGCAGAAACACAACCCTGAGAATATATTCTTCTGGAACAGAAGTTAGATGTAATAAAACACTTATATAAAAAGGCCACATGGCCATGTACCATGCCATTAATTTTGGAGAGAGTACTCTGAAGTATTAGAGATAATTCTGAGAAAATTTAAAAGAGCATTAAAGTAGGCATGACTCTAAGTTTGCAAATATATTGCTATCACTGGGCATGGAAAATGGGATGGCTGCAAGATCATCAGCCCCATAATGTGTCCTCAAGCTACAGAGACTGTCTATTCCTGTGCTCTGGTATTACACCTCCACAACCCTACAGGGATGCCGATGAAAAAGCATTCACGAACTGTGCGTGTGCATGCTTTGAATATATGAGATGTTTGGAAAGTCATTCCTCTTTCTAATTTCTTGGGTTATATAATGGCCTCTAGGTATAAAAGATAAGAACTTAGCTCATTTATATTATCTTCTTCCTCCCAATTCCTTCCAATGTTGAGTAGTTACATCATTATTTTTAAATTTGTTTTGGTTACCCTAATAACTTTAAATAGCAGGTCATACCTCAATTTCTCACTGCAGAGCTGGAGTCAGTATCTTGACTTCTGATTATACAAGTTTCAGGAATCACTGATACTATCTCGTTCTCTCCATTATGCTATTTTCTTGTGGTACCTAGGGTTGAACCTAGGACCTCTTTATTGCTTATGGTAGGATAGAGCTTTACTACTTGGGCCCCTAGCTCTTAAAAATAAAAATTTTTTGTTGTTGTTTGTTTTTTAAATTGTGATACAGGGTCTCTTTAAGTTGTTGACTGGCCTCAAAATTGTGATCCTCCTTTCTCAGCCTCCCTTGTAGCAATGTCCAGCTCCCCCTCCCTCTCTCAATATATATATATATAATAATAAAATTATATATATATATTACTTCTCACATTTTGTCAGCTACACCATTTTTATATTCTGAAGATTAACACTTGCCTTGTTTTTTCTTTTTAAACATAATCAAGATCTGCTTTATTTTGTTCTGAGGTTGATTGTAACAGATGCTGGTCAAAAGACACAAAACTTGCAGTTATAAGATGAATAAATTCTGTACATCTAATGTACAGTATGGTGACTACTAAAAAGACAAACCAGAGTACTTAACTTATTAAGACTACATCAATATTGTGCACAGCCCAGTGAGATAGTATGTTAGAAATGCAATTTCGTTTTCTCCAAGTGCAGTACCCTTTATCTAAAGGAAAACGATATCACCATGTACTTGTCTTCTTCTTATAATCTGTAAATTACTGAAAATCATACAACATAGTATATTTTTCAAATTTGGACCAAAACATTCTCCTCAATTAGCTTTTTGTTTTCCCTGGAATTCTAAATTGCTTTTTTTTTTTTTGGTAGTTTTCAGACTGAACCCAGGGCCTTACACATGCTACATAAGCACTCCACCACTGAGTTACACTGCCAACCTGTTAAATGCCCTTTGTATTGATTAAATATGTACTTATGCTGAAAAGGGTTTTCATTATTGCTGTTGTTGTTCACTTAATCACACTACAGACTGCAGGGAGATCTCTTTTGTCCCTGAGATTTTCTCCTTGGAGCTCTTTACCCTGCCACTCTTACAAGGATGATTTTGTGTTATACTCCTTTCCTGTTTTAGGAAGATCCCTTGCTGCCTTCTTTCTTGGATAATTTCTTTATTCTGCTGGAGCACATACTCAAATAACTGAAAGGGATTCTGGGAAGTAAGTTTTCAAAGTCCTGGTTTGTGTGAGATGCATACATTCTACTCCTACATTTGGTTGATAAGTTGATTGCATATGTAACTTTGTTTTAAATTCTACCTCTCCTAGAACTGCAAGGACTATTTTATTACTTTGTAGCAACCAGAGATGTAAAGGAGAACATGGCTTCTCAATTTACATTCCTTTATGGGTTGACTAATTTTTCTTTCTGGAAACTTCTAGGAAATGACTGCTGTGATACTGGAGATTGAATCCAAGAATCCTTTACCACTGAGCTATATCCCGAATCCCTTTTATTTATTTATTGAGACAGGGTCTCAGCTAAGTTGCCCAGGCTGGCTTCAAACTTGGGCCTCAGCCTCTGGAATAGCTGGAATTAGAGACTTGTGACACTGGTGCTGGCTTGGGTTTACTTTTAGAGTTCTAAAATTTTAAAAGTTGTGTTCAAGTGTGTTATTTTCCCATTTATCATGGCTGGCATTTAGAGGGGCTCTCTTGAGATAAATATGTGTGTCCTTTTCTGGGACTTTTTCTTACATGATTTTTCTAATAATTTCCTTTACGCCTTTGTATCTGATCTCTATTTCTGAATCTCCCATTATTTAGCTGTTGAACCTCTTAGATTGGTTTTGACTGTCTCCCATTTTCCTTCATGTTCTCCATAAGTGGGAGAGAATGCTATTTCTACTTTAACATCTTCGTCAGTACTATCATCCTCTTTTGTGCATTTATAAATATAAATGTCAGTGGGATTCATTATGCCATATTTGAGCATGTACATTATATGATCAGTCTCATTACCCAGTACCTTCCCTTTCTCTCTCCTCCTTTCTCCTACTAATTAGATTGCTGAACTCTACTGATCTCCCTTCTATTATTTTTAATTTTTATTAAATTATTGTATTATATATGGTTTATTGTGGTATCTACGTACAGGAACATAGCATAGTTTAGTAGATTTTCTTCCCCAGTATTTCCCCTTTCCTTCTCTCCTCCCCTCCCTCTCAGTCCCCTCTACTCTGTTGGTAGTACTTCTTTAGCCATATCCATAAATTAAAATCATAGGCCGGGCGTGGTGGCGCACGTCCGTAATCCAAGCGACTTGGGCAGCTGAGTCAGGAAGATCGTGAGTTCAAAGCCAGCCTCAGCAACTTAGGGAGGCCCTAAGCAACTCAGTGAGACCCTGTCTCTAAATAAAATACAAAATAGGGCTGGGGATGTGGCTCAGTGGCCGAGTATCCCTGAGTTCAATCCCTGGTTCAAAAAAAAAATCATAGTAATTATTACTCTTAACTGGGAGCAGGATCTTTGTCCTTACCATTTTGAGTAGCTCACCCAGATTCAGGCCTACCCAACTGCTGTTCTAGGTAGCATCCTTTTAGAGAAGTGATGCTGAAAAGTGCCAAGGGATAGAATCTAACCCCACCCCCCTACCCCAACACACACACACACACACACACACACACACATACACACACACACCCCTTACTGCAGTCCAACTGTGGGCAGTGCTTTCTCTTCTACTACCAGGCTCTTTACTCTATCATAGATAAAATTAAGTGATTCTGGCATAATTTTACACTTCAAAAAATTACCTTGCTTATTACCCAGTACCTTGTATTCTTCTGGTTGGTGACAAATTGATAGTTTGATGATTTGTTCTCGTATCTTCTCAGGTATCCAAGATAAGCTGAGTAGTCTATAATTACTATCGGTGTCCTTTTCCCTGTTTTAAAAACCAGGTACTCAATCTGCCGACTCTGCTAGTTAGGACCTTATATCCAACCTTCAGTGTCTAAAATAAAGCTGAGGGTCTTGCCATTACATCTGCCAGTTTCTTAGGTATCCTGGGATGCACGTAGTCAGGCCCCACTGATGGGAACGTACCCAGCTTTCTGGAGTGCTCTTCAATCACTTCTTTTTCCTTGTTTGCGTGTGTACCACCAGTACGACAGCACTCATCTGGCTTAGTTTCCTTATCACTGCTGATTATAAAGAGGAAAGAAAGGTTTAAAATGGTGAAAGCCTCTCCTAGTACAGTTTTTTGTTAATAGTTTCTATTCAATAGCACTTGGTATTTTTGTTAATATTTTGTTAATAGTTTTAGTGGTCATATTTTATGTCTTATAAATTATTTATGGTCTTCTTTCTGTTCTCCTTCCTTCCTGCATGATTCCTTCCCACCGTCTTCCTCCCATCTTTCTTCTTCCCTCTCTCCTTCCCTTCCTATTTCTCTTTCTTTTACATTTCTTATAGAGTATGAGTTAAGAGGAAGGGAGAAAATGGTCTCTGTGGTTAGCTTTCCATTGCTGTGACAAAATACATGAGAAAGGAGGAGAGACTGATTTGAGAAATCTCAGTCCATGGTCACTTGGCCCCATCACTATGAACCTGTGGCAAAACAGCACATCATGGCAGGGAGCACTTGGTAGAACAAAGTTCCACCTCCTAATAGCTGGAAAACAAAGAGAGACAGAGGAAGAGGCCATAGTCCCAATATCCCCTTTGAGGGCACAGCCCTCAATGACCCAACCTCCTTCTTCTAGGTCCACACCCTAAAAGTTCCACCACGTCCCAATAGTGTCACAGACCAGTAACTATGCCTACAGCACATGGACCTTTGGTTTAAGATCTGAATCCTAACAGAGGCCAAGAATGCCATATAACTTTAGTGCAGGGACCTTAACTAATCACCAGATAACACCATGCTTTCCCAAATTCTCCAGGCTGCCTGTCGTTGGGGCAGAAAGCCCGTGTTCTCCTTCTTCCTCCTCCTTTAAGATGGAAACCACCTGTTCCGCATGGTGTACTAACAAAATGCAAGCAGCCTGGATCCCCGGGCACCACTGACGGGCAGCAGTCCTGGAGAGGAGTCATCAGACCCCCAGAGACTATGTGCTAAGCCACTGAGATTTGGGGATTTGATTTTTCAGGACAACCTAGTTTATCTTCACTAATACATGCAGAATTGTACTAATGATTTCTGGATTACACTAGGTTTTTTGCCCAGAGAACAAATTAACCCTGCAATCTAAGTGACTTAGCATAACAATGGTTTATTTGTTACCTGTGGTATGTCACCATCAGCTCCAAAGGGTCCTGATAATGTTTACCTCCTGGTCATCCCTCTTTTGTAGCTGCCTCCCACTCTGCCTCTGCACTGACCCCATGACTCACTTTAACCAAGAAAATGTGGTCACAGTCAGTCACACTGTGACAGTTCCCAGCCTAAGCCTTAGGAAATCCTGGCGTTTTCATGATATAAGAAGTCCAGGGGCTGGGGATACAGCTCAGTTGGTAGAATGCTTGCCTTGTAAGCACAAAGCCCTGGGTTCAATCCCCAGCACCACAAAAAAAAAAAAAAAAAAAAAAAAAAA
>JAJEJO010004386.1:205681-216783 GCA_020662805.1 Glaucomys volans
GGCCGAGTACCCCTGAGTTCAATCCCCAGTTCCAAAAAAAAAAAAAGAAGCCATCTTCAGTTCAATCCAAGTCAAGATCCCTGAGGACTGCAGACCCAGCCACCATCTGACTACAGCCACACAAGAGACCCTAAATGGGAGCAGCAGCAAAACTTCTCAGCTGAGCCAGCTGACTCACAGAATTGTAGAGAAAACAGTGAATTGTTGTTTTAAACTATTCTGTTTGGGATCATGCTTTGGTGTGGCTATAGAATGAGTACATCCCCCAAAGGTTCATGTGTTGAAGGCTTGATTCACAGTGGGTGAGGTTGAGGTGGTAGAATCTTTAACCTTGAGGTAGAACATAGGGCAAAAGCATTAGGTCATTGGGAACTCTGCCTTGAAGGAATTAAAGTAGTTCTCAAGGAACCCCAGTTAGTTCCTTGTTACACACAATGGGTTGTTTTCAAGGAGCCTGGAGGGAAGTTATAACCTCCCCTGGTTCCCTTACCCTCATGTGTATGCACCACTCTTACACCGTGACACCATTGTGATACTGTCTTTTGTGAGGCTCTTGGCCAGAGCTGAACAGACGTCAGCACTATGATCTGGAACCTTGGCAACTATGAGCTAAGCGAGCCTCTTTTTATAAAGTATCCAGTCTCAGGTGTTTTGTTATAGCAACATAAAATTAACTAAGACAGATGACATATTATAGGTAGCAATATGTAACCGAAGCACAGTCCACATTCAGTGTAGGTGAATGAGAATTGGACTCCACACAAACATTTAGGGAACTACTTTGATACAGGCTCCACCATTTTGTATCTGCCCCATTAAAAACACATGACCTCCTTAACTGCAGCAGCAAGGAAGAGAGTACTGAAGGTTACATACCAACTCTCATGTTTACATCTCTGCTCCTAGTCTATTAGCCAATAAAAATTATGGGGCAGTAAATGTAGATTCAATGAGCATTAAATGTCACTGCCATATACCTTGCCAATAAAATTCATTATCCCTATTTCCTCAATTATCATAACAAGGTTCATCCTTGTATTACCCAACTAGCTTTCCAGAAATTGTAGAGTAGTATACAGGACTGGTTCACATATCTCACAGAGTCAATTGTGCATATCTCCTTCCAACTCTGCATTCTATGACACCAAGTAGGTAGCTTCAAATCAGCATGGTAGAAATATTCACACCACAGAACTTGGCAAACACTTCAAATTGGGGCTTTCTTTCCTTGAAGAACAATTATTTAACATTTACCAGAATACCACTAAATGTAAAGAATCCAAAATATACTTACTGCTGGCTTGGTGGCCACTCCTATAATCCCAGTGACTCAGGAGGTGAAGGCAGGAGGATGGCAAGTTTGAGGCCAGCCTGGGCAACTTGGTGAGATCCTGTCTCAAAATAAATAATAGAAATGGCTGGGGATGCAGCGTAGTGGTAGGGTGCCCTGGGTTCAATTCCCAGTACCCCCTGACATGCACACCAAAAAAAAAAAAAAGGATATATATATATATATGTACATATATATACATACATACACACGCAGAGAGAGGTATACGTACATCTACTCTTCAAGCTGCTCCTGTGTTCATGAATTTATGATTTTAAAAATAATTTATCATTTAATATTATAGGTAGAATTTGGAAATATAGCCATTGATGGCTGGATACTCCATTAGTTCAGACAACAGGCTCAACATATGAATTAAAGATAATGTTAGCATAAACTTGAGTAGCCTTTTATCAATATTTTTAAAAATGGCAATTTGAAGTCTTCTCTGTGTAATCAGAACGTGCATATTTTCATAGGCAGGCAGATACTACTTTAACACTGACTTGAGTAGAGAACTGGAAACATTGCTCTGAAGTAAGGTACCTGTTTTCAGTCAGCATCAACAAGAATTTCATCCTCCTAGTAACGCTGCATCTAATAACAGTGGCTTAGCTACTGATTTATTCTAGAAGTTTCAATATCTTTAAGATTGCCAGGAGCTTTAAGATTGGCATGTGCCTATAATTCCAGTGACAAAAACTAAGGCAGAAGGATACCAAGTTTGAGGGCAGTCTTGGCAATCTTGTGAGACCCTGTCTCAAAACGAAAAACAAAAAAAGCTGGGGATATGGCTCAGTGGTAAAGAGCCCCTGGGTACAATCCCCAGTAACGACAACGACAACAATAACAACAAAACAAAAAACAAAAAACAAAAAACACCTTTAGGATTTATAAGACTGAAATCTCTTATTTTAAGCCTTGTAATAGAGGCTCTTTCTGCTCTAGCTCACCAGCACCTCCTCTTCTAGCCTCTATTTCCCCACACACTCCCAGTCAAGAGAAGCCCTCAACAAGGCCACACTTCTATTACAGAATATGAAGCAGGAACATTTTAATAGCACCTTGGAGAACTAAAGGAGTTAATATGTCTTTAATCAGTGCCTACTTCATAGCTTTGGAGGATTTTGGACCCTTAAAATCTGGATTCTTTATTAAAGAATGAGAAGAGTCCAGCAGGAGACAGAAGGGACATGTTTACAAGTGACATTTGAAAACAAGATGTCCAGAAACCTTTCACTATAAACAACAAGGGATCTGAACTTCATCCACACAAAACTGTATGGTAAAATAAAACACAGGATGGTTCCAGAACCAGAGACCAGTCATCTTTAAAACGATGCTTCCTGAGTAGAGCCCAGTGAGACTGCCTACACATAAGTCTGATGTTCATCAACTTATTCAGAACAGGAGGAAAGAGTGTTCTTACCACATCCACCAATCTACTTTCAATCATAGCATTAACAGTTTTTCTGGGAACTCTGAAAACTTTTAACTTTAGGAATTAACCCACATGTTAACCAAGGTTCTTTTGTTTACAGTTTTATATTCTAAATATGGCCACCCGCTATACACTCTGGCCACATACTCTTCTTACAATGCAATGCTGACATTTCTTCACAGAGAAGTAGGGTCCTCTTGAGCCTGGGTGGGTCTTCACAACTGCTTCCATGATTAGGATGAGATGAAATGACACTGCACATCTTCCTGAGGCTAGGACCCAAAAGGCAATATGGCTTCCACCTAGCCCATCTCCTTGGAACCTGTGACATTTGGATCCCTGAGCCTCTATGTGATAGTACATCTATCCTGAGGCCACCATGATTAAGAGACCACAGAGAGATCAAGAGAGTTCCATGCAGGGCTGGGAACAGTGGTGCACACCTATAACCCCAGCAACTCTGGAGTCTGAGGCAGGAGGATCTCAAGCATGGGCAATTTAGCAAGACCATGTCTCAAAATAAATAAAAAGGGGGAGGTAGGTAGCTGGTGATGTAGCTCAATAGTAGACCACTCCTGAGTTCAATCCTCAGTACTATAAAAAACAAAAGGCTTGTAGGTCTTCTTCTGTAAAGTGTCTGTTAATTTCCTTGACCCATTTAATGACTGGGTTATTAGTATTCTTGGTGTAAAGATTTTTGAGCACTTTGTAGAATCTGGAGATTAGTGCTCTATCTGAAGTGTGTGTGGCAAAGATTTTCTCCCACTCAGAAGGCTCTCTCTTCACATTGCTGATTGTTTCCTCTGCTGAGAAAAAGCTTTTTAGTTTGACTCTACTTCAATCATTGATTCCTGCTTTTATTTCTTGCGCTGTGGGAATCATGTTAAGGAAATCTGGTCCTAGGCCAATGTGATGAAGATTTGGACCTATTTTCTCTTCTATTATGTGCAGGGTCTCTGGTCTAATTCCTAGGTCCTTGATCCATTTTGAGTTGAGTTTTGTACAGGGCGAGAGATATGGGTTTAGTTTCATTTTGCTGTATATGGATTTCCAGTTTTCCCAGCACCATTTGTTGAAGAGGCTATCTTTCCTCCATTGTATGTTTTTGGCTCCTTTGTCAAATATGAGATACCTGTATTTATGTGGGTTTGTCTCTGTGTCATCTATTCTATACCACTGATCTATCTGTCTATTTTGGTGCCAATACCATGCTGTTTTTGTTACTATTGCTCTGTAATACAGTTGAAGGTCCAGTATTGTGATACCCCCTGCTTCATTCTTGCTAAGAATTGCTTTAGCTATTCTGGGTCTCTTATTCCTCCAAATGAATTTCATGATTGCTTACTCTATTTCTATGAGGTCTGTCACTGGGATTTTAATTGGAATTGCATTGAATTTGTATAGCGCTTTTGGTAGTATGGCCATTTTGACTATATTAATTCTGCCTATCCAAGAATATGGGAGATCTTTCCATCTTCTCAGACTTTCTTTAATTTCTTTCTTTAGTGTTCTGTAGTTCTCATTGTAGAGGTCTTTCACCTCTTTTGTTAGATTGATTCCCAAGTATTTTATTTTTCAATCAATAGATATATGAAAAAGTGTTCAACATCCCTAGTTATAAGAGAAATGCAAATCAAAACCACCTTAAGATTTCATCTTACCCCAATTAGAATGTCTTTTATTAAGAAAACAGGCAACAACAGCATGTGTTGGCGAGGATGTGGGGGAAAGGGTACACTCATACATTGCTGATGGGAGTGCAAGTTGGTGCAGCCACTCTGGAAAACAGTGTGGAGATTCCTTAGAAAACTTGGAATGGATCCACCATTTGACCCAGCTATCCCACTCCTTGGCCTACACTCAAAGGACTTAAAATCAGATTACTACAGTGATGCAGCCACATCAATGTTCATAGCTGCTCAATTAACAATAGCTAGATTGTGGGACCAACCTAGATGCCCTTCAATAGACGAATGGATAAAGAAACTGTGGTATATATATATATATATACAATGGAATATTACTCAGCCATAAAGAAGAATAAAATTATGGCATTTGCAGGTAAATGGATGATGTTGGAGACTATCATCCTAAGTGAGATTAGCCAGTCCCAAAAATCCAAAGACCGAATGGTCTCTCTGATAAGTAAATGATGATGCATAATGTGGGGTGGAAGGGTGGCAAGAATGGAGGAAAGATAATAGCATAGAGGGGAAGGTAGGGGTGGGGTTGGGGGGGGGCAAGAATAATAACAGAATGAGACAGACATCATTGCCCTGTGTACATGTATGAATGCACAGATGGTGTGACTCTACTTTGTGTACAACCAGAGAAACAATAGCTGTACTGCATTTGTGTTCAATGGATCAAAATTAAATGAATAATAAAAAAAAAAGACAAAAAAAAAAGAAAAGAAAAGGTGCTGGGCATGGTGGCGCATGCCTGTAAATGCATGCATGGGAGTAGCTTGGGAGACTGAGGCAGGAGGATCACGAGTTCAAAGCCAGTCTCAGCAAATTAGTGAGGCGCTAAGCAACGCAGTGAGACTCTGTCTCTAAATAAAATACAAAAATGGGCTGAGGATGTGGCTCAGTGGTTGAGTGCCCCCGAGTTCAATCCCTGGTACCAAAAAAAAAAAAAAAAAAGAAAAAAGGCACAGTGGCACACACCTGTTACCCCAACCACCTGGAAGGCTGAGACAGGAGGACTGCAAGTTCAAGACCAGCCTCAATGAATGAGCAAGACTCTGTCTCAAAATACAAAATAAAAAGGGCTAGGGCGGGCTGGGGATATAGCTCAGTTGGTAGAGTGTTTGCCTTGCAAGCACAAGGCTCTGGGTTCAATCCCTGGCACCGCAAAAAAAAAAAAGGGGGCTAGGGATATAGTTCAGGGGTAAAGTACCATTGGGTGTGGTCCCCAGTACCACAAAAAGAAAAAAGACTGTTCTATGAAGTTCCAACTCTTTCAGTCCCCAACAAGTCTCCACAGCCCAGGAACCAGGTGTGTATAAGTGAGAATTCAGACAATTTCAGTCCTCCACAACCCCACCTCCAAGGTACCTCAGCTGAAACCAAGTTGGAATGGAAACAATCTGCCCATGCTCTGCCTTGCTCAGATGGCAGATTTGTACGAAAATAAATGTTATTCTTGTTTATGCCACTCAGTTTTGGAGTGACATGTTCCACATCCACTACAGCTGTAACAGCAAGGAACAGAAGCCCTGCAAGCCAGCATTATCAAAACAGTGGTAAAAGTTATAGTATAAGGTTGAGAAGCATCTAATGGAACCCAAGGAAAGAGGCACAGCTCAGCCTCATGATGGGTTGAACGGGATCTAAGAAAACCAGCAGAAGCCAAGCCAGCTATTGGAATCATGCCCTCCTATTTTTCTATCATTTTCTCTAATCTCCTACTTCATGGCTCTCATCTCTGTCTCTCAGCACGTCTACTTCCTTCTATCTTTCTGCAATCTGATGTTCTGTGCAGCTTTTGCCAATGGCACACTAACATAGCTCTTGAGTTCGTATGCCCTTAGTTTAAGAGACCAGTGGACACTAACTAGCATCCTTTCATTCCAGTGACAAGTGCCTGGAGGAGAGCATGGAATTAGCCTGCCTTTAGTCAGACATCTATTTCTGGTTCAGTTGAAGAGCACTGGGGGCAGTACCACATGTAACAATGGGGTTATTACCCCTCTCCCCAATTCCCTGTGAGAAATCTTAGAAGGCAGGTTCAAAGGCTTCTGTTTATAGCAATATGTCTAATGCTTGAACATTAGAACCATTTTGAATGTTCTTATTCTTATATAAAACTGCACCACAAGCCAGGAGCAATGGTGCATGCCTGTAACCCAGTGGCTAGGGAGGCTGAGGCAAGAGAATCTCGAGTTCAAAGTCAGTCTCAGCAACTTAGCAAGGCCCTAAGAAACTTAGCAAGATCCTGTCTCTAAATAAAATAGAAAGAAGGGCCGGGGATGTGGCTCAGTGGTTAAGCACTCGTGGATTCAATCCCCATAAGAACAACAACAAAACACCCCACCAGAGTCCCTTTAAATTGCCTGGTGCTTTGTGTACAGATAGGCTTAGACACGTGCAGGCCACCCTCCTGCCCTGTCGCTTCCCATTCTCACCATTATTTTAAAGTGTGCTCTGAAGCTCTGCAATGAAGGCAGCAGACTGACCACTCTGATATGACCTCAAGGAGCTTGAATGCAGTGATTAATCTCTTGTATTTTTATTTTTTGAAATTTATATTCTAAAATGAGATTGGGTCTTTACTTTTCTGCATTTTAGCTATAAGGGCCTCTGAGCACCTGGGTCAACTAGAGTTCATAGAGACACTCGGGGAAAGTGATTATCCTTTATGAAATTTGATAATTTCCCACATTATAAACTTTCCTTTGTTAAGTAACCTGTGGTCTCAGAAGTCAGGATAGAGGTTACCCCCAAAGGAAGGAGAGACGGGATGATGTTTCTTGGGTGCTGGTGATGTTCTGATTCTTGTTCTAGGAGGTGGATGAATGAGTACATTTAACTTCATGAAAATTCAGGAAGCAATATACACACTGAGTTACCTTTTATTGCTGTGACTAAATAGCTGAGGAAAGACTTATTTAGTTCACAGTTTCAGAAGTTTTAGTTCATATTTATTTGGTTCATTGCTTTTGGGCCTGTGGCAAGGCAGAACGTGATGGTGGGGAGCAGATGGTAGAGAAAAGCTGCTTATAGCAGCCAGGAAGCAGAAAGAGGAAGGGGTTAGGGTCCCAATAACCCCTTAAGGGTATGTCCCCAGTGATCCACTCCTTCAACTAGGCCTCACCCCCTAAGTTTCCACTACCTCTCAATAGTGCCATTATCTGGATCCCAGCCTTCAAAACATGAGCTGTTGGGGCATATCTAAGAGTCAAACCATAACACATATGATATGTACTTTTTGGTGCATATATTAACCTTCAACAAATGTTTTAAAATATTTCACTAACTATGAGCCTGGCACAGTGGTACACTGCTGCAATCTAGCAGCTCAGGAGGCTGAGTCAGGAGGATCACAAGTTCAAGACCAGCCTTAGCAACATAGTGAAGTCCTAAGCAACTTAACAAGAACCTGTCTCAAAATAAAAAATGAAAATAGACAGGCATGGTGGCGCACACCTGTAATCCAAGCAACTCAGGAGGCTGAGTCAGGAGGATCACAAGTTCAAAGCCAGCCTCAGCAACTTAGCGAGGTCCTAAGCAACTCAGTGAGACCCTGTCTCTAAATAAAATACAAAATAGGACTGGGGAATGTGGTTCAGTGGCCAAGTGTCCCTGAGTTCAATCCCTGGTTCCAAAAAAGAAAAAGAAAAGAAAAAAGCAGTGGAGATGTGGCTCTATGGTTAAGCGCCCCTGGGTTCAGTCCCCAATATCCCCCCCAAAAAGATTGCTCAAACTAGCAAATATACAAATATATCCTCTGTGAACAGATATATGTTAACAATACAAATATATCCTCCATAAATTGGGCGTGCGCCTATAATCCCAGCTCAGGAGGCTGAGGAAGGAGGATTGTGAGTTCAAAGCCAGCCTCAACAAAGTAAGGCCCTAGCAACTCAGTGAGACCCTGTCTCTAAATAAAATACAAAATAGGGCTGGGGATGTAGCTCAGTGGCCAGTGTCCCTGGGTTCAATCCCCAGCACCAAAAAAAAAAAAAAAAAAAAATCCTCCATAAACAGATAAATGTTTGTTGTGGTGCAAACCCAATTTTAACATTTCTTCAGGATGTTACATACATATGCCTCTCATAGAAAATCTAGCTCCTAAAATACCCAATTTGAGAGGCAGTAAAATAGTGAATGGCTCTGGAGTAAGACTCTCTGGGTTCCAATCCCACCACATGCTACCTTAATGGCCCTGGGGAAATTATTTAACCTCAACTTCCTTTTCTGCAAACTGGAAATATTAAGAAGACCCACTTCAGCTAGGTCCAGTGGCACATGTCTACAATCCCAGCAATTCTGAAGGCTGAGACAGGAGGATCAGTTCACAGCTGTCTCAAGATAAAAAGGGCTGGGGATGTGGTTCAGTGGTACAGTGCCTCTGGGTTCAGTCCTTAGTACTGAAAAAGAAAGAAAGAAACAAACAGAAAACCACCTTATAAAATTGTCATGAGAATTAAAGGAAATAATGCACGTAAAGTGCTCGGAAACAGCGCCCAACCCACAGTAAACACTTCATAAATGTTAACTATCATTATTATTACCATTATAATTACTGTTAATAGACTACCTCAAAACAAAGGAAGAAGGTATCCCTAATTCTACCTTTTACTGCCCCATCCACTCCAACTCAACAGAACTCACTTCAATTCAGCATGTTAGCTCACCTCCATGTGCCAGGTACAGTGCTCAGGTCTGGGCAAAGCAGAAGCAGAAAGGGTATTTCTGGCTATTCCAGGGCACTCCCCCACTGCAGAGCGCTAAGCCCCTGGGAGCAGTCTATGCTGGTAACATTCTCTGAAATGTTCGGTGGTTCCTTTTTTTCCCACCAGTTCACTTCTGGCACTATCTGCAGTTTTACAGATTTCGGTCTTGAGCCAGTGTGTGAACGGAAGCAAATCCTCTTGCTGGGTTGTCCTAAGAGGAACCTGGCAAGGTAAAAAGGTGAAGCAGGACAGATTTGCTGCTGTTTGCTTTTCGGTTGCAGGTGCTGTGTCGTGTTGTGTTTCACTGCGGCACCAGTCCACTTGACCTAAACACCCTGTGGAGTCTTTTGTAACACCCGTTTTGTTTTAAGTAAACACAGGGAGATGGGACAAAGGAAAATGGCTATTAATCAGAACTTCAGCAGTACACTCTACACAATGAGGTGCTTCTACAGCCATCCAAGTTGAACAGTTGTTTGGATGCCATTTGTAACCAAGGCATTTGCAGTGGGCAGTAGCAAAAATGATTAGTTACCTCCTCCAGAATTCACGGCTACGGTCATCTCCAGTAACTCCTGTTTTACAGCTCACATCCGGCATCGTACGAACAGATGAACTGAGAACCTCTCGAAATGGAATTTGTGAAAAGTGTAAGGGAAATATTACTTCTAATTAGACAAGCCTAATGCTCCAACAATGGATAAAAATAAAATTGAGTCCGCAGCAGTGGTGCACGCCTATAATCCCAGAGACCGGGGAAGTTGAGGCAGGAGGATAATAAGTTCAAGGCCAGCCTCAGCAAATAAGCAAGATCCTACCTCAGAATAAAAAATTAAAATAAAATGGGGTGGGGATGTAGCTCAGTGGTAAAGTACCCATGTAAAGTGCTCAGAAACAGCAAGTACAAAAATAAGTAAATAAAAAATGCAAACAAAACACCAAGCCCCTAAATCAGTGTTTTGTTGTTGTTGTTGTTGTTGTTTCATTTATTTCCTCCTCCTTCCCTGAATAAAAGAGCTTCCTTCAAACAACCTGATATATATTGCTGATATATATTGCTTTTCCCTTTCAGATGCAGAATTGGGTGCTTTGCAGCTTGGCTTCTGTCTTGTCCACACCCAGGCAGGTGCACAGTTGCAAAGGAAGAGAAGAAGTTAGGGGACAGGAGGGCAGGAAATCAGCAGTAAACAGCACAGTGACCATCTTCAGGAAGTCAGTAGTAAACAGCACAGTGACCATCTTCCGTCCAGCTTAGGAAGTGCTGTGCGATGCACCCTCCATATGTGGAAGGTGAGGACTTATAACCACTTGATTATTTCCAGTTCTTCCAGGTTAAGAGTATGTGGCAGTACCCAAACAGCTTGGCTTTGAATCCTGGCTCAGTCATTTACCTTGGATAATCAATTTAACCCCACTGTTCCTCAGCTTTCCCATCTGTCAAAGGGGGATAATGATAGCACCATAACTTAACATCTGTAAAACACTGAAAGCAGGGCCTCGCACATATTAACCACCCGTAAATGTTAGCCATTATTATCATGGTCATCATCATCATCATCATCACCGTGGAATACTTCCAGATCATAATTACAATGCAACATCATCATATTATATTTTCCTCCAGTTGCACATCATTGAACCACCGTATAGGCAAAAACAAGCAAAATCTTTTTGCTAATGTAGTTACTAAACAGTGTTATAAGATCAACATAAGCCGGGCGCGGTGGCGCACGCCTGTAATCCAAGCAACTTGGGAGGCTGAGTCAGGAGGATCGCGAGTTCAAAGCCAGCCTCAGCAACTTAGCGAGGCCCTTAGCAACTCAGTGAGACCCTGTCTCTAAATAAAATACCAAATAGGGCTGGGGATGTGGCTCAGTGGCTGAGTGTCCCTGAGTTCAATCCCTGGTTCCAAAAAAAAAAAATAAATAAAA